>CM067319.1:85714099-85978265 GCA_034231615.1 Meghimatium bilineatum
ACCACTATCTCATCATCTGGGACAGCTATCCCATCATCTGGGACAGCTATTTCATCATTCTTCTGTCAGTTTTGTCAATCATCTTGTAATGATAGTATATCCAACATTCCCTGTCATCTAGGACTCTGCCACAAAAGGATAATGTGTCCGGCATACATTTCTTCAACATCTATGGATATTATTTGATAGAAGACAAAAGTAATCAAATGTGATAAAACATGCGGTGACGATGATTTTTTCACAGGTGACAGATTATATCAGCCAATCATCCAGCTTTCCTTAGTCGCCTCCTACAACATGTCTGAAAAGACGACAGTGACCTTATTCTTTGCACTCTGAATTAAACTCAAGGTCCCGGTTGCCACAGACGTGGGTATGACAGGATAGAACGAAGAGAATTTGTCAGTGGCCTAGTGTGCTCTTATGAGACCTACAGTCTTTATTACTTGATTGATTTTACTCATTTGCTATAGAAATTACTACATCATCAAACCCATTACCATTCAGTGTCGTAGGGGTTCTGATCTGGAAACAGCACAAAAATTTCGCCACGCTTCCCTTTTCTCAGTTCCTTTTTTAAGTGTGGGGAATCTTAATCCTGTCCAATCATAAATATTATCGACCCATACTTTCTTCTTACCTCACCTTCTTCTTCCACCCTCAGCTGTTTTCTGTAAGATAATTTTGGATAGGGAATTGTGCCTCGTCATGTAACCAAACCACACAAGTTTGCAACACTTCACCACTGTCATAAGACATTCTTATTGGCCATTCCAAATAAAATTAAATTACTTACCAGAGGAAGAAATTCCTGGATTTGTAAGTGCATTCTGCTGTTCTGTACTCATTCTGATAGATTATTCCTCAAAATATGGGAAGCAACATGGAAACTGTTTAAATGAGGAAAATTTATATCAATTTGCTTTCTACGCTCATGAAATCATTTTATGAGACACAAAACAGACACTAAGAGCATGTTATTTTCGGTTCAGTATAAATGCATAATTAATTTATATACTGCAGTGAAATGTGTCTCTTAGTTGAGTACTGTGCTATAGATCACAATGCTTAGTTAGTTATGTTCTATATATAACAATTCTTAGTTGAGATTTGTGCTAGTTGAGTTTTTAATTGAGTATTGTGCTATAGATCACAATTATTAGTTGTGTATTGTGCTATAGATCACAATTCTTAGGTGTGTATTGTGCTATAGATCACAATTCTTAGGTGTGTATTGTGCTATAGATCACAAGTCTTAGGTGTGTATTGTGCTATAGATCACAAGTCTTAGGTGTGTATTGTGCTATAGATCACAATTCTTAGTTAAGTTTTGTGCTATAGATCACAATTCTTAGTTAAGTTTTGTGCTATAGATCACAATTCTTAGTTAAGTTTTGTGCTATAGATCACAATTCTTAAGTTTTGTGCTATAGATCACAATTCTTAGTTAAGTTTTGTGCTATAGATCACAATTCTTAAGTTTTATGCTATAGATCACAATTCTTAGTTAAGTTTTGTGCTATAGATCATAATTATTAGTTAAGTTTTGTGCTATAGATCACAATTCTTAAGTTTTGTGCTGTAGATCACACTTCTTAGGTGTGTATTGTGCTATAGATCACAATTCTTAGGTGTGTATTGTGCTATAGATCACAGTTCTTAAATGAGTATTGTGCTATAGATCACAGTTCTTAAATGAGTATTGTGCTATAGATCACAATTCTTAGGTGTGTATTGTGCTTAGATCACAATTCTTAGGTGTGTATTGTGCTATAGATCACAGTTCTTAAATGAGTATTGTGCTATAGATCACAGTTCTTAAATGAGTATTGTGCTATAGATCACAATTCTTAGGTGTGCATTGTGCTTAGATCACAATTCTTAGGTGTGTATTGTGCTATAGATCACAGTTCTTAAATGAGTATTGTGCTATAGATCACAGTTCTTAAATGAGTATTGTGCTATAGATCACAATTCTTAGGTGTGTATTGTGCTTAGATCACAGTTCTTAAATGGGTATTGTGATATAGATCACAATTGTGTTACTAATGTTGCTATATACAGTAATTAATATTTACAGCTTTACCGCTTTCCTTTAACAATGACGTCAATAGAAAGTGGGGTTCAGTGTTCAAACCACAAGTGGGAAAACACTCCTGACTCCCTTTTATGGTTTTCCCCCCAAAAAAATATTAAAAAATCCAACATAAATTAGTACACTATAATTTGTTTATGGTAAATCATTACTTTTTATGGTGTCACACATCTTTCACACCATGGATCAATGACATCTTTCTTACATCAGGAGTAAAGCTCAGATAGCATGGCTCATTTTTCTTTTAGGTCTTCACTGAGCTATAAATAGCAAACTGTTTTCATTATTAACTAGCTGACGAAACGGATTTCCGTGGAACACCAATCAAAATGATGGATGCCATGACATCACATCTCCAAGAGCAGATGAGACTTTTTAGAAAACATAGGATAAGTTATTAAATATCACAGCTGCTGCACATGCTAATGTTACCCTAATTCTAACCTTAACGTTAATTCTAAATACTAATTCTAACCTTAACCATTCAATCACACGCTGCGCATGCCCAATCACACAGCAAAGGTTAGGAAATACCTTTCAGTAGAATGAAACTAGAATAAAGGTCACAATGAAGACTCAAAAGAAAAATGAGCCGATAGCATGAGTAGAGTGGGTGGAGCGGTTAAAAACTAAAATCCCAATGAGAAATATAATGCATGATATTTTGTACTAAGAAACAAGTAAAATAAGAATCATCCATCAAAATTAGAAAATTCAGAAAAAAAACCAAAATGCACTTATTTTTTTTTTTAAAAAAAGGTTAGTAAAACCCTTCCCTTAGGTTGCCTTGTCCGGCTCTGTGGCACAAAGTTCATCCGTGATAGCCAAGGTACCGAGTTCGACCCCCGCCACAGGCAATTATGCATCTGGACCATTCAGAAAGCAATGGCAAACTATTGAATGTATTTCTATTGCCTAGAAAATTACCACAGCAAACAAATGCTAGGTTAAAAGCGACGTCCTGAATAGGATATGCTACCATTTTTTTTTAAATTTGGGTTGCCTTACTAGTTAGTGTGAGTAGCCTAACATTATAAATTATAGGCCTGTCTTATATAGTTTATAGGCACATTCCACGTATCTACGGTCACGGTGGAATTTGACTTAGTTTTGAGGTATTCCCCAAAGCTGAAGTTGCGCTGATCCACTGTTCACGCGGAAATGTGCCACGGCTCGCGAGATGTTATGATATCACGGTTCGCGCGGGAATCGTTTTGGAGATCCGAGGTTAGTTAGTTACAGTTGTGTGTGGTTTTAAAGAAAATAAAGGAGATACAAAATAATAAAAAAGGAGAGGGAGGGGTGGTAAAAAAAGGGGGGATACATGGCATATGAATGTTTAAAAAGAGGGGGGGCCTGGGGAGTCTCCCCCCAGGGAGAGGGGTGGCATAAAAAAAGGGGGATGGGGATGAGGGGGGTCTCCCCCTCATGACATTTGAATGTTAAAAAGGGGGGGGGTTGAGGGGGGTCTCCCCCCTGACATTTGAATATTAAAAGGGGCCTTGTGGGGTTGAGGGGGGGTCTCCCCCATCATGACATTTGAATGTTAAAGGGGGGGGGTTGAGGGGGGTCCCCCCTCATGACATTTGAATGTTAAAAAAGGGGGGTTGAGGGGGGTCTCCCCCCTGACATTTGAATATTAAAAGGGGTAGGGTGGGGTTGAGGGGGGGGTATCCCCCCTCATGGCATTTGAATGTCCAGTTTTTATTTCAAATTATCAAATTATTGAAAAAAATATTCGAAAGAAAGCACTCAAATCTGGTGCTTTATGATGAAATGAGTTGGAAACACTGGGCAAGGCGTGATCAGAAACCAGCAAAAGCCCGCACATTTCAACAAAGTGGATCTGTGCTCATGGTTTGTGTTATTCTTATGATTTGAGATTTTTATTATAATTAATGCATGGTTTGCGGAGAATTTATCCGGAATAAGGTAAGTGCTTCATTTTACCAATTTCACACTGTTTACATTTTTAATTAGGCGACTGCAGATTTCCGCTAGTGAAATCTCTGCTCAAATCGATCAATCTTTTAAAAAAATGTCCACCACGCACAAAATCGCTTGCCGTTCGTTGGGTGTGTGACGTCATCGCACGCGGGTATTGATTGGTTGCCAGATTTTCTAGTGGAACTCCATGACGTCACTTGTTTAAAAATGTCAACAGTGTGCTATTTTTAGCGCGGTGACGGTAGATAAGAAGAGTATACCAGTTTATATTATAATCTAAGTTACACTCGCACTGACTGAGGAATTATGACAGTAACATTTTTTACACAGAACTAAGATTTTGATTACAAATGTACAGTACAAGAGAATTTGCCATGAATGCAAAATAATGACGTGGAATGACAACAACTCAATAACAATATTATATTGAATATATATTATTATATTTGTTGGTTGTAACTGCCCTAGTGTGACTCAAGTGACTGTGACTAGCCACTAGGCCTAATCAATAAAAAGCAAACATTGAAGCTATAGATCACATCTGTGAGAATTTAAATCCTCACGTAATTTAATGTACCAGGACATAAGACACCATATAGACAGAAAATACTGAATAACACTAAATCATGAGACGTCAAAAGTGGTTGTGAGACTGAATGACGACACGACAAGACCAAAGTTCTAACTTTCGTTTCAGAGAAACTAACAAAATCAAACTGACTCACACGTGCAAACACATAAAACATATAATTGAACGCCCAACTTGCCGTTCATTAATGAATATTTCACATAATAGACGTTATCTACCCTGCTAAAAGCACCAATAACGTACACTTAACTCCTGAAATAATGCATCTACGTCATAAGATGTGCTGGTAAACAGTCATGAAAAACGATCATAACAGGAGGAAGGCCATGTCTGTCCGGTGTGATGTTCTCGCACTGAAGTCTCGTCATTACGATAAGATATTAATTATTTTTAAAGTCATAAATATATGTTATACTATATTTTTATATTATTAACGCATAAGTATGACACAAAATATATACTAAAAGTGAGCAAATGAAAAATAGTTAACATTTTGTGCAGCAGACTGTTGTTTACAAATGGCGGGTAGTAACTAGTCAAGACACAAATATATCCAAAATGTAAGAGGATGTCCGACAAAGTGGAAAGTGACGCAGTAACAAAGCAAACAAGTGATAAATGCTACATAAAGTACAAAAGTAACTATTAAAACATAACTATCAATGTAAAAAGAAATAATTAGCAATAAACAAAAGAACAAGGACTTTTTTCCACATTCTGATTCAACATAGACTTTTCTCAAGAAAGAGATAAACATTCTCGTTCGCGAACTGTGGATTGAGACCTTAAGAAAGGCAAAACTGAAAGCGGTTACATTTATTTTCGTGTTGGACATGTGGGTTTTCGAGGCAATGAAAAAGCGAATCAACTGGCGTCATGCTCGATTGTGGCACGGGCGATGAGGCACGGATCGCGCTGATGTTTTGAACTCCTTAAGAGATATATCACGCGAGAGTGAAACTAATGTGGATGATGATTTCTTTTCAATGGCCAGGATTAAAGATCAGGGATTGCAAAGCGGTGTTGCTAGAAGTGAAGATTTTGGAGGGCGCAGAAGAATGATGGTCAACCAGCATAGGACGGTACTGTCAGCAGAAGTGTAATGGCGGATACACTCAAGGAGAGATCGCAGCAACTATGGATGTGTCCAGTTTGCAGTGATGATGATCCGACGACTAACTAACTAACTAAGATAAACATTGAACAAGAAACAACGAGCTATAATTGATATGAGATGTTCTCTTCCACGGGACACTCCACTCTATAAAAGTGTTACTAGTAAGTCCAAATTCGGTACAAGCTTTGGAGAATATGTCTTTAATACTTTGCAAGTCAGCCTCAGAGTTGATATATAGGGCACTGTCATCAGCAAATGGGAGATCCGCCTGTTTGTGTGTTATTTGACTTGCTTTTTGCTCTGAGCTGCCGAAGGTTGAATAACATCATTGTTGAATCAACAAGAACACCCATATAATTAGGTATGACACATCAAACATATCAAGCAAATACAACATTGCGATTTTTTTAAAACAGCTTTGCCACACTTTTAGATATACAAGAAGAATTGACACCAAACGATCTTGTCAACAAAATAAGCGAAGCTATCACAACACTGCTACTAAAAAAAGCAAAAATCAAGATTACGTCTCATAAGAAATAATGAACTTAACCGAAGATAAAAGAAACACAACCGACGAAAAAGTCATTAAGACTAGAGAGAACTATCAAAACAAATTAAGAAACGAATTAGTCATGACAAACAACAATATATAATTAATACGTGCATATGAAATAAATGAACAAAGACAACGCGGACATAGCAAGAATATGCTCAATGCTATAAGAACGTTACAACAGAATAACTTATCCCGCACTTGGAGTACTAAATGATAAAAAAGGGAATTCCCTAACATAGAAAACATATATTCTTCATAGATTGAATGAATATTGTCAAGAAATGTGTAGAGGAACAACCCAATCTCCAAATGAGAGCATCAATGAATTAGAACAAGAACCAGAACCTACAATGGAAGAAGTCAAACATTCAATCAGAAATATGAAAAAAGGAAACGCTCCAGGTAACGACGGAGTATCAGAAGAAATGATACAAGCTGGTGAAGTTTCCAGTGTTCAAATATACCATACTTTATGCTGCAAGATCTGGAAAAGCGAAATATGGCTAAAAGAATGGGAAAAAGTCAGTATACAAACCTTTGCCAAAGAAAGGAAACTTTCAACTATGTACCAACTATAGAATAGTAGCACTAATTAGTCAAGCCAGCAAAATACTACTGCAGATCATAATGAAAAGAATAAAACACAAATTAGAAACATAAATTTATTAAGGTGAAGCTGGTTTTCGAGCAAGAAAAGACCGCATATTCAACATGAGGAACATAATTGAGAAATGTAGAGAATACAGTTTAGATCTACATAAGCCTATGTGTTTCATAGACTACACCAAGGCGTTTTATTGTATTTAACACCGCCAACTATGGTCCATCATAGGAGACATGTGCTTCCCCAAACATCTAATACATCTTCTTGAAACACTATATCACGAACAAGCAGCAGTAAGATTGAGATAGAAACATCTGAATCAAAGTGGAATGAGACAGGGATGCACTCTATCATCTTATATTTTTAACATCTATGCAGAGAAGAAATGTGAGAGAAGAACTAGAGGAAAATGAGTTTCGTTCATTAAATATCGTGGGTACCAGATTCCAGAAATAAGATATGCAGATGACACAGCCCTCCTTACTACACATCATGAGTGACCTAAAGACCTAATCACAACAACAAATAAATACAGCGAGATACAAAATCTATATCTAAACGCACAGAAAACAAAAATTATTTAAACAGACAAAACAAAGGTTAAACCAATAATCGACATAAGGGATAACAGTTTCAGTATCGGGTAACAGCCCTAAGCTGGAAATGGGTGGCTGGAGTAACACAGGGCAAATATCAAAATACACAAAAACAGGTATAAGTTTTACCAAAATAAGTCGATAAAACAACATAACAACGAGACACAGTGACAGACGACGTTTCGATTAAAAAGCTTTCATCAGGTCATACAAAAGACCACAGTAAACAAATCGCACATATGAACACACATGCCCGTGATAGGAAGGAAAGAAATGGAGAGAAGGACAATGACGAATGGATGACGGAGGAAGCAGAGATAGGGCAGAGTGACAGGGAAGAAAAGGGTGTGAGTGAAAGATAGTAATAAGTAAGGAGGGGAAAGTGCACTGAAGAAGTGAAAATAGATAAAATATAATGCAAGTAAAATAAAAAATACATTTAAAATAAAATACATTCAAAATATACCTATCTCGATAATAGTCGGCGATGAAACGGAAGTACGACACCGAGATGCCAGTTAAATAGCAGGCAGCGGCCAGTTCCCATCCGCTGAAGGACGCGAAGGCGATAAATACATCCTTGGGAAATAAGAGGCAATAAAATCTAACAAAGGCCGAATCAACAAAGGCAGGGAGTTAAGAGAACACGCGGCAAACAAGAACCTAAGCGTAAGACAGTGATGTAGAAGCTAAAATGGCTATAGAAACAGATATCGAGAGATGAGGAGGCTGAGAGAAGGTAGAAGAATACAAATAGGTAAATAAAGAGATGAGAGAGAAGTGAAAGTGGCAAATCGACGTGGGTCCTAAGCTAAAACGGAGATACGCCGCACATGAAAGGAATGTGGTGTTAGAAGGAGACCAAGGGGCGCAGAGAGGGCACAGCTGAAGAGAGGGGGTAGCCATCACATAAAAGTGTGTCGTAGGAAGGTATACAAATGGCTAATATAAAGAGACGTGGGAAGAAGGTGCCGAAGAAAAGGGCACCAGTGTAGGTTCAGAGTGAAGGGACATGAAACGAATGTCGTGACGTATACCCGGAACTACAACCAAGGCATGTGGTATGGTAGGATGGCGCAAGGGGAAGCGGGGTATCGGTTCGTCGTAGATGACTAGTTGATATCAAGGGATCTCAATGTCATGGTCAGTGGAGTTCGGTGTGGCGGAAGTACCGATGAAATATTACGGAATAGTTCCAAATATGACCAAGGTCACAACCGCAACGACAAGTCCTTTTTAAGCCAGGTGTTGGGATATGTGATTGGTCGCATAAACCAAAGATGATAAGGATGAGCTAGCCGTACATAGCAACCCACGATCCCTTAGTGCAGGTCATGTACCATGGAGAGGAATATGTATGCCGAAAAAAGGTTCATGTCTGTGTGAGACTTACCGTACGTTACAACACGTTTGTCGGCGTTGCTTGTACTACACGTTGGCTTCGTAGAAAGATAAAGGTGTGACCACTGCCTCAGAGCCATCCTAGTCGTGTGTAGCTTGACGCCTGTTAAAGCTGCAGACATAGCATGGTCGTAAAAGGGGGGGGGGGATAAGTCGTGGTCAGTCATACAGTCACCACATCCTAGGTTGCTGTAATGGTAGCCGACCCAACAAGGCCAAGGAAAACCAGACGGAAAGTAGTCCAGAGCAATGGAAGGCTCAAACTGATAGTGTGGCTAGAAGGGGCGCTCACGGGCTACTGTGAGTGGCAAAGGGAAAATAACAATGAAAGGTATAGGTGGTGAGAGCAGCGAAAGTAGAGAAAGTAGGACGATGAATCGTTAGGAGACGATGTGAAGGTTGCAAGGGTGGATCTACCCATAAAAATAGAGTGAAGGAGTATGATGGTGAAGGATACAGATGAACCAACCAAACGACGCCCCAAACCGCAAAAGACCCACACCGGATCCAGCCGCGCATCGCAAGGTACCACGGTGTGACAACCCACCAGCACACCAACATCTCGTTGCTGATCACCGTAACCCCAGCCCCTTAATGGAGGCAAAGGCCGAACCGCTACAATGGAATGCGACGGTATATAGTAAAGGGACGAGGAGAAAAGTGGAAAGGGGAAGGGCAGCATAACACCAACTAGTAACCTATTACGAACCAATACCCCATTTCCCCTTGCGCCATCCTACCATTTTACATGCCTTGGTTGTAGTTCCTGAACTGCCTTCTTCCGCCACGGCCTTCGGTTCCTGTCCCTTCACTCTCCACCTACACTGGTGACCTTTCTTCGGCACCTACTTCTATATCAGCTTTTTCTTATATCTTCCTACGACGTGCTTTTTCGTGATGGCTACCCCCTCTCCAGCTGTGCACTCCCTACGTAGCTTGGGCCCCTTCCACCTCCACATTCCTTCCTTGTGTGACGTATCTCCTTTTTAGTTTGGGGCCCACGTCGATTTGCCACTTTAACTTCTCTTCTTCTTTCGCCTCTTTATTTACCCCTTTTTATTTTCCTACCTTCTCTCAGCACCCCCCCCCCCCTCCCATATTTGGTATCTCTTACTATATGTTTCTATAGGCCATTTGGTTCGAGTCATGGATACTGATACCTGCCACACCCCTTTTGTTTAGCTTCTACGTATCTGCCTTATGCTTAGGTTCTTGTTTGCCGCGTGTTCTCTTAACTCCCTGTCTTTGTTGATTCGGCCTTTGTCAGATTTTATTTCCTATAATTGCCTCTAATTGATATCTTTATGGCTTCCGTGTCCTCCAAAGGGTGCGAACTGGCCATTGTCTGCTATTTAACCTGGCTTCTCGGTTTCACAATTTCTTTTCATCGCCGATTATTATCGAGATAAGTATATTTTAAATTTATTTTATTTTACTTGTATTATATACTATCTATTTTCACATCTTCAGTGCACTTTCCCCTCCTTACTTACAACTATCTTAACCTCACACCCTCTTTTCATCTGTAGTGCTTCCATATCTTTGCTTTCCCCGTCATCTATTCGCCACTGTCCTTCTTCTCTTTTCTTTCCTTCCTATCACAGGCATGTGTGTCTCTACGTACGGTTTGTTTACTGTGGTCTTTTGTTTGTTGAAGGCTCATGAAGGCTTTTTAGTCGAAACGTCGTCTGTCACTGTGTCTCGTTGTTATGTTGATTTATCGACTTATTTTGGTAACGCGTATACCTATTTTTGTATATTTCAATAATCAGCATAGACAATGTAGAACTAGAATATGTAAACAATTTGGAATATCTATCTAGGAGCAAATATAAACAGTTGTATGCAGGCACGGACATGTTTGCAGGCACGATTCCTTGTCAAAAACAATACTGCAGGGAACTGTCGAGGATGGAAGAAGAAGAGGAGGAAAAATAAAGTCATGGGCATACAACGACGTTATGTTATGTTCCTCCAGTGCCATAGGCGGCGCATACCATTTCTTACCATTTCTGTCTTTGTGTTGCAAGGTCTTTCAGTTCTTGGATGTTGCTTAGGTTCAGTGACATGCCTTTTGTATTAATGGGTCCACAATGCTATTATATAAAATAAGTTCACGGTTGACATTGCTTCTTTAAAAAAAAGTTCATGGTTGACATTGCTTCTATAAAAAAAGTTTGCGGTTGACATTCATTAATGCATTTTCCTTTATCGCTGAAGTTAGCGCATAGGGCAGATCTCTCCATTTCTGTCTCTTTAAAGCTATTCTGTGCAGTGTTATGGTTGACATTGCTTCTATAAAAAGGCCGCGGATGGATTTGCTGTGTAAAAAAAAGAGGTTTATTGTCTATCCCCAGGTGGATGATGGTCAGAATATCTATTCCACTCTTGCGTTAAGCGTAGCGACTGGGAGCTTTACTTTTCTATCCAAGGCCAGATGTTTCGCCTTGGCAGCATTGAATCTGTAGTTGTTCAGGGTTGTCTTGATGTTATCTACCCATCTTGTTCTAGGTCTTCCTCTTGGTTTGTATCCGGATCTTCTTATGTTCTATTTTCTTGTTGGTAGTTGGTTATGGTTCATTCTCATAAGCTGACCAAATCATTTCATTTGTTGTATCTCGGTGTATTCTGTGCATGGTCTTATACCGATTCTTCTCCTGATTTCATTATTTAAAATGTGTTGGAACCATTTCTTTATTGTTCTTTCACCTTCCATACTTTGGAGAATACCACGGATTCGTAAAATGGTAAATGTTGATGTGGTGAATTAAATTAATTTATAAATGGAACTGAATCACGAAGTATGTTTTTTTTTACTGTAAGCCATGACACAATACATTCCGTTCTTCCTTTTAAAAAAAAACCACAAATCCGCTAGCTTATATAACAAGTGAAGAACTATTTCCAGAACGTTGTCTTAGGCTTGCATACTTTGAACGCCTCTCTGTCCCGGACAAGCAGGCCTACATTGACCAGGGATTGTCATACATTCTTCAATATCGCTAGCCCATAGTCTTATTGGTCTTCATCTTTCTCTCTTTACTGACACTCTGCCTCCAGAGTCAGCCTTTAGATACCGTCATGTCTCTTTAAGTGTTCAGAATAGCTTCCTTCTCATGATTGTATTTAGAAGTCACTCTTCGTTTCGCTTCACTAAGTTCAAAATGTCTATATTCTTCTTTGTCTCTGTCTATAATATTCGTACATTTTTTTCTGTAGCACTTCATTTCAAATGAATTTATTCTTTTGAATATTGTTTTTTCAAAGTCATAGTCTCACGTGTATGCCCCTATGCTACCACTGTGTTGGTTGGTTGATTGCTGATCCAGTGGTGCATGGGCTCATGACCTGTGGCCCAATGCCATCGTGCGATATATGCATACTACCACTGAGAAAAACATGATCTTAAAATGATTATTCTATTGTCATCATTACTATTTTACATACATCGGCCACACACTTAGAATGAAGGAAGATATAATTCCACGACAAGTCTTCATGTGGACACTAGACGGGAAAAAGAAAACAGGGAAGACCAAAAACAACGCTCAGAAGAGCATTTATGAATGAATTAAAATCAACAGGCATAAATGCACAAGACCTGCAATCCCTAGCAACTGACCGACAGGCATGGAGAACTATGACATCCGCCCTATGTGCCAAACTTGACAAAAGAGGAACTGACTGATTACTATTTTGCCATAACTTTCTCATTTGTGTTAGTTTTAGTGTTGCAGCTGTAAGTCTTATTTTGTTCTCAACTGAAATATCGCTAGAACTGTTTATATTTGATCCTAGATTAGTTTACATGCACAATATTAGACTAGAGCAGAGGTGGGCAACCTTATTAGATCGTCGTACCAGATTCAGCATTTACAGGTCACAGAAAATAGGTACATTACTTTTTGTACTAGGAATTTGGCCAAAAGTCAACCTCTCTGCCAATTATTCACAAAATGGTCATTTTTAAAAATAGGAAGACCTCACGTAAGATCATAAAGCGTTATGCTTCATTACCAGCAGGACACGAGAGAACAAACACACAATGATGTATTTGAGTCGTTTCCATCAGTAGGTTTTCTGTGCATCTATCAACTGTCTATGCCATAAATAATTTTAAACTAAGTTACACGCCTAAAGATAGGATTCAGGCTGTGCATATTTTACTTTTTAACCTAAGGCCTACACTACCTGCGAGGCAAACAAAAACTTAGAATATAAATTATGTATACACACAGAGATATGTGTTGTTCGGCTGTCAAAGCACGCGGACAACAATAAATCCCAAGTTCGGTATAAAGACAACCGATATAAACCTGGACAGTGACGGCACAAGACAAAAGAAAAATAGTGACAGCAGAAATGACATGTCTACGAAGAATACTCGGAGTGTCATTAAGTGATAGAATAAGAAACGATAACATCAGACAGATAACCAAAACAATACCAGTATTGGAACACATCAAAAACAACAACAACAGATCAAGTGGTATTCACACGCTTCCAGATAGCATATCACAAATGGTCATGACCCATAGAAATCACGGCTATAAAATCAGAATGCTGACCATGTAAAAGATTGATCACAAACATCAAAGAAGCCACAGGAACAAGCTTACAAACAGCGCACAAGAAGGCCATCTCCAGAGAATTCTTTCACCTCTGACGCAGCAAGACAAACAAGGGCCACAGCGTATAGATAGAAGTCACAGGGAATAATGAAAGTACCGGTAATGCGGTTACGGGCAGTGTTGTCACTAAAATAAATATTAATACCCAAAAAAGCCATTGTTGACAAAAAGTAAATAAAAACCACGCAAATCACCATTGCCTCTAAAATATACATATATATATATAATATACTTTAAAAAATCAGTGTACAAAAAATATACAAAAACCGCAGAAAATCAGTGTCGCCACTAAATTTAGTATTAAAAAAAACACAGAACTGCAGAAATTCAGGTAAAAAAGGAAAATGTATTGTATGGGCGTACATAATCAAACCGTGCAAAAAACCGTATAAAATACGGCTACTTACAGATATTTGATACTATGCTGGTTTGTTGCAGCCAACCTTCGTTGCGGAGACGGGCATTTGATGATGATTACCTATATCAGGCTGCAGTGCACATGATGATGATTAGTTCCAACACAGGTAGATTGTCACCTTTGCATCGGCGAGTACCTGACCTACTTACCTTTCATGTCGACAGCCAATGAAATCGTGTCATCTGTTTCGTATAGTTTGATATCGTCAAGATGGCGATAAAGACCAAAACATTTACAATTCTAGGATTTGTGTTCGCTGTGGCATGTTTAGTATCCCTAGTTGTATCCTTCGCTTCAGACAGATGGGTTGTGTCAACGGAAAAAGAAGTTTCTGGATTCAAGAACTTAGGTTTATGGTCAGCTTGTTTTTCCAGGTACCGACCACCTCCTCGGGCTCTAGTTGACAAATACTACGATGGCTGTTGGTGGGTCTTTGATAGGGAAATGGACGATCTGCGGACATTCCTATTTCCGCGTAAGTGTAAACTTTACTGACGGTTTGTTATTATTAATATCTTCTAATATTTATACAACTGAGATGTGTTTGTGTATGTTCTACAATCTTGAAGACAATAAAACATCTTCAAGTCTTTATCTGCCCAAATATTTGTGTTTAAACTAAGCATGTCCAATCAGGAAAACGTCCTGATTACTTCTTTACTTTGTTACCTTTACTTACTTTACTTTACTGTGCCACTTTACTAACTTTGCAAAATCCTTCCAAGGAACAAATCTCATCAATTATAGGGCCTGCTTAAATACTATAAGTAGCCTACGGCTACACTACAGTATTATAAGGTACTGTATTATCCTTTTAGTGGCTTTAGATACTTTACTCAGTCACCCCTGAGGCAAACATCCAAGAGCCTGGACTTCTATCGTGCTCAAGATGCAAAGAATAGGGCCACTGCCCAGGCATATCATAGGAGGTGACTAAGGAAAGTTGGAGGATGAAAAAAATAAATAAAGTTCCCTCCCTACCTGTAGATATACTTTCTCCTAGGCTAAGGTCTACCCTATTGCGTGGTTGGTTGGTTGCTGATCCAGCGCTCCATGTGCTCATGCCCTTTGACTTAATGCCATTATATTGCTGGGAAGTCTGTGGATTTTCGGCCCACCCCGAGACAGAGCCAGATAATAACTACCACACTTCCAGGAAGGTAGGCTTCAACCCCTGCACTGCTCCTAGCCACTGTAACCAAGATAGGGTTCACTGTGCTCATTCCCCGCCACCAATTGACTACTGGTTATGCTGAACTTCTCTATTGCTCCAGGCATGCAACCAAATGTTCAAGTCAAAAGAATTGTCACGTCCTGAGTCACTGTGCCTCTATGATGGGTTTCAGCCATAGGAAAAAACAGTGCTGCCAGTATCCTCCTCCCCAGTGCTGCACAGTACATCTCTGGCTCCCTCCCAACCACAGAAGATGCATACACATATATTCAGGTAAACTTGAAACACATTTCAACAACAATATAAATGCATAATTGTATAGATAATGTGCCATGAAGCTTCTCTGAGAAGCTAACCTCAATATAACGGCATGTCATCCACTAAGGTTTTCTGTTGCATGGGTGGTATGTCTAGTGAGCCATTGGTGAGACCCACAGATGCAACCACATGCGTACCCTATTGCTTAAAATGTGCTTTTTAGCATTAAGTCTAATTCTCAAACTCCCACTGCATCACTCTTGTTATAGGATAATGATCCTACATATAGTTATATGCAACAACCATAGGATTCAATGAAGATTAATTAAGGTTTTATTTTTTTCCCTCAGCATGGTTTGTGGGTACACAGGTGCTGGTGTCCGTGAGTCTGACCTTCCAACTTATAGCAATGATCATTATGATTGTTAACGCTATCAACTGTTTCCCGTACAACAAATTTAAGGATCTCATCGCAATGGGGTTATCCGCAGTATCTGCAGCACTGCATGGGTTAACAGGTATTGAATTATGTTTGTGCTACCTTAAGTTAATGTATGTTTCAACATGTTTATTCTTTGTTTTGATTCCAAGATTTCTTCTGTATCTGTTCTCAAACTCCTGCAAATTTACAGGATGTAGTGCAGTGAGTGTAATGTGTTGTGCTATGGTTTACAGCTTTACTGTGATATCTGCGCCTTTTGGCGTGACACATCCGACTACAGTATGACTTTTGGATCACTTTGACTCTATGTGGGATGGGACAGCAACCATCACCCCATATACTCCTTAGTTGCCTCTTATGACATGCATGGAAGATACATAGTGTGGCTATTCTTTGCTCCCTTTTCATTCCCTGGCAACTCACAGGCGTGATTCCCATAGATTATGAGCAATGTAGCTTCTATTTCCTGTGTGCAATAGAGATGTTACCTCAAAGCTACCTTCCATGCTCAGAAGACAACTTTCAGCTGTATGCAAAACACAGTCAAGTTTTATAGAAGAAACAAAACTTCAGATAAACAGACGGACAAAAGAAGAAGTTGTATGCAATCTTCTGAGAAACTTCCTACTCAGGGGGGTTCTTTATGTGTTTGTGTGAAAAAGATAAAAGTAACGGTAGTTATAAACCAGTATCATAACACATGGTTTCCCATAAGTGCTCAATAATTATTTAGAGGATTTGATCTTACAGTACAAGAACATTGAGTATGAGATTGGAGATTGAAGAAAGTAAGGCATCTTTTAAATGAGTAGTTGATACAGCAGTCATCAAGATGGTTGTTGTATCATACTTGTAATCAACAATTTGTTAGGGACAGGCTGGATTGTTGAGACATGAATGGACAGAGTCCATTGTGACATCACACCTGCAGTGATGAAGATGATAATAGAGTTATCCATTTAGCTGTGTGTAGGTAAAAGCAGCCCATAGCCTTTCTAACAAATAAATAGGTGTTCCTCAGTTGAGTAACCGATGTGACACAAATGCATAGGTTTGCTGCTCAACAGTATGGTTGTGTTTGTTTAGCGGGGGGGGGGGGGGGTAGAGGAAGGGTTATGGATACATGATTAGTCTGAAGGAAGACATTCCAGTGTGACAGTATCCCCCAGAATCATCACAACCTGCCAGTAGTGCAGTATGTACATCTGTGCCAACAAGCTCATCATTCTTCTATCAGAATCAGATGTGTAGACACATCAACAGTGATGACATATCTAACATATCCTGCCACCTAGGAGTCTGCAACAAAAAGATAAAGGTGCATTGTTCACTGTCCTGCATGCCTCCATTCATCCATGAGGACCATTTCACAATACTCTTCTTCTTCAGGATTCATTCTCAAACTCCCGCTGGATCTCTCTTGTAGCAGGACACATTCTCAAACTCCCACTGGATCTCTCTTGTAGCAGGACACATTCTCAAACTCCCACTGGATCTCTCCTGTAGCAGGACAATGCTCCTAATAGATATCCAGCAGGATGTAGTCCAGAGAATGGAAATGCATTGTGTTGCCGTTTTATTTGTGCCAATGGCCCGACACATCCACCTTCGGCAGATCACAATATTCAAAAGTAAGAATTCAAAGCAAGCCATGCATTGACAATGGTTTTTTAATGGAGATGTAAGTGTATCAGCCCCATACCCCAACTTTCGTAAGTCTCCTCCCTACGTCTGGTAAGAAGACAGTGCATCCTGAACTTGAGATAGAGAACTCTGTTGCCACACAAGAGTACCACCTGCACTAAATTGTGTAAAGCTACTTTCCTGGTCATACTGGGATACAGGAACGGGGAGAGTTGAAGGTTCAAGGGCACTTGTGATTGGTGTGATGATTATGGATAGATAGAGGAACAAAAAATTGGTAGCATATCCTATTCAGGATGTAGCCATCAATCCAGCATTTTTTGACTAATGGTTTTCTAAGCAATATTATAAATATGTTCAGTAGTTTGTCATTACTTTCTGTTCGGTTTGGATGCGCACAATGTGCCCGTGATGAGATTTTAACCTAGTACCTTGTCCATCTCAGATGTACACTGTACCACAGAGCTGGACAGATAGAGGAGACATTCTACATTTCTTGGATGAGCAAACAATTAATAAAGTGTGTAATGTAAGATTTAGAAAATTAGGAATAGTGCCTGGAGACAATTGAGGGGGAAGATTGAGAAGAGTATATTGGTGTTGTTGTTCATTGTATTGATCCCCTAGAAATCTCAAATGATTAGCTTTTACTTCCTATATTTGAGGGAGTGGTTTCTCAATAGCTTTATTTCATACACAGATGACTAGCTCTTAGTGCACACCAACTCTCAGCGGTGGGCACTAACTCTCAGCGGTGCGCACCAACTCTCAGCAGTGTACAATGCTTTGAGAAGTCTCCTACTAAGAGGGAACACATTTTAGAGGTTTTGTGACTTTTCGATCTTCCCACAACATGCAGAGTTGGAGTCATGTGCTTCAGCTTCCCGTGCCAAGCTTCCCTGCCTGTCAGATGTCCATATCAACCCAGCTTTGAATCATGGTCTTTGGTATGGATGGAGCAGCCAGCTTTGTATTTCCCACCATCCAAGGTACTCTCCAATTCTGCAGAGATAACATGTTTGCCTGATTCTTGGCTCTCACAGGGAATTGTCACATCTTGAATAGAGTTACTTTTTAGCACACCCTCACGTGCCACCAGTTCATAACTAAGGCAACATGTACACATTGGTAGTTGGAACCATGATCAGAGTTTGAACCCATTTGACTCAACCAGCATGATATGCAATGCTGGGTTCTTGGAATGTTGCACCACAAATTTGACTCAACCAGCATGATATGCAATGCTGGGTTCTTGGAATGTTGCACCACATAGAGAAATATAATTATACAGATGAAATTCTTTCGCCTCAGAATGGGATGCGACCAACTCCGCAATCACATGTGCACAAAGTTCAAGATTGGCAAGACGGCAATGTGCACATGTGGGTAGGCAGCACAGAGTGCCAAGCATGTACTTCAAGATTGTTTTGAGTGTGAAATGCTGGGGCAGACGTGTTGGCCAGAGGTGACGGCACTGAAACCAAGGCTCTTTGGGCCACTATGAACTGCAAAAGACAGAGCAAGTTTTTTTAAGGAGACAGAATTACAGATATAGACATGTTTCAAGTGAGTGAAAGAAGAAGAAAAAGAATTTACTTAGTGTTTAATTTTGCAGTCAGTCTGATATGCTAATAGTGAAACCTACAGTGGAAAAAAGCATTGTTTTAATATGCGTAGAACAAATAATTTTTTGGAACTATTAATGTGCACATACTTTGCCATTTTCTGAAAGACTGTGCATCCCAGAGGCTGTGATGTTGATTCATCTAACCACTAATCACTTGATGTTGGTTCATCCAGCCACTAATTACTTGATGGTGGTTCATCTAGCCACTAATTATTTGATGTTGGTTCATATAGCCACTAATTACTTGATGTTGGTTCATCTAGCCACAAATAACTTGATGTTGGTTCATCTAGCCACTAATTACTTGATGTTGGTTCATCTAGCCACTAATCACTTTGTTGGTTCATCTAGCCACTAATCACTTGATGTTGGTTCATCTAGCCACTAATCACTTGATGTTGGTTCATCTAGCCACTAATCACTTGATGTTGGTTCATCTAGCCACTAATCACTTGATGTTGGTTCATCTAGCCACTAATCACTTGATGTTGGTTCATCTAGCCACTAATTACTTGATGTTGGTTCATCTAGCCACTAATTACTTGATGTTGGTTCATCTAGCCACTAATTACTTGATGTTGTTTCATCTAGCCACTAATTACTTGATGTTTGTTCATCTAGCCACTAATTACTTGATGTTGGTTCATCTAGCCACTAATTACTTGATGTTGGTTCATCTAGCCACTAATCACTTGATGTTGGTTCATCTAGCCACTATTCACTTATCTTTTTCATGTTTTTTTAAAATTTTATCATATTTGTTCATATGTTCCTGTTTTATTTTTCTTTGCAGCTATTTTTTTAACAGTTGCTGTTATCATGTTTGGAGCAAGGGCAGATAATGAACGGACGTGGCTGGAAAAACCAGACCAGAATTATCTCTCTTGGTCATTTGGACTGTGCGTCCTTGCATCATTTGTATCTATACTGGCATTTATGGTAGTAATTGTGGAGTTTTACCGCTTGCGCCTTCAGCAAAGAATGGGTAATGAACCAGAAGCATTTCTGACAAATATTCCTCCTCCCACTACAACCTACGCTTATAGTAAACAATCGTACCACCCACCGGACATCATATCAGACACTGAGAAGAAATTACAGCCTGCATATGCTGGCAGATATGGCAATCAAGAATCATCTGTACGTCCGAGGCCTCCAAACACAATGTTTGCTGTTAGTGGTGCTGGGGATGTCTATCTCAATCGAGCATACATGAATGAAGGCAACATACAACGAGGTCGTTTAAATAGTGCTGCGGCACCATATGAGAAAAGACAGCTCAATCCTCCAGGCTATCAAGACAGAAGACCAATTGAAACAAGAGTTTATTCTGACAATGTAGATGCACAACGAATCCAGCATACAAGCATAGCTACCAAGTCAAGTGATTCAGAAAATATTGCATCGAAAAAAAGTTTGGATGCAAACAATGATTACGAAGATTCAAAGAAAATGAGACATCCAGTTTTGCCAGAATATGTTCCAAAAACTAAACAAGAGAATTCAATAAAAATCAACTTGGATAATACACTTGATGAGTCATGTGACACAGACATACAGAAAAAAAAGGACCTTGATTCTGGGGACGAGTCTCGTGAGAGAAAAAGAAACAGGTCGAACAGCAAGAACAAGAAATCGGCAAGAAGTAAATCAGGTTCTAAAACAAGAAAAAAGAAAGGAAAGAAGGATGATGATGAAGATAAACGCTCCAGACAAAGGTCGAAAACACGAGGCAGTGAGAGCGAAGATACAGACAAAGAACATTCTAGAAGCCGTAATCATTCTAAAAAGAAAAGCTCTTCGCAGAGAAAGAGAAGCCATTCTCGTGAAAGTGGTTCTCGTCACAGAAGTGCTTCTAGAGAGTTGAGTTCCTCGAACTCTGACAGCTTTGTAGATTCAGACTCTGCATCTACAGCAAATAGGTCACGGAAAAAACACAGAAGCACAAAATCTTCCAGAAAAGGTTCAAGACATCGGTCTGCATCCAAAGAAAGCACAAAAAGAGAAAAACGTGGAGGTCATATAGATGATTTATCGGGGTCAGAGTACAACAGTAAAAAGAGGTCAAGGAGCAAAGGTGATAAGATCGAATCTGACGTGAAGAAGAAAACAAAATCAAAAAATTATTCTGACACAGAGAGTGTCCAAAGCAGGCAAAAGTCCAAGGGTAAAGGTGATCACCCAGATTCTGATGGAAGAAAAAAAGCCAAAAATATAGACTACACAGACAATGAAAGTGTACGCAGTAAACAAAGTAGGCCTAGTGATTTGAAACCCAAGGGAACATACTCTAGTTACTACGAATATTAAAAATAGTAATGTTATAAGTATAACAGTTATATAATATATGAATTGGAATATATATTCCACATATGCATCATAGGAAAAAAACTGAGACCCATGCCGTGTCCAGGCTGATCCATCCCAATTGATAGTTTGATTAACTCACAGCAAACACTTCATGTGACATTAAATGTACCATAAAATATGGCGTATGTTAATGCGGGTGTATAGAAGAAATGTACTGATTTGTAAATCTGGTTCTAAATGGTGCTGCGGCAAATTATTTGGACATCTAATGAGACATGACTCACTTTCTAAAATTATTTTGCAAGGAACAGTCGAGCGTGGAAGGAGAAGAGGAAGAGAGATAACCTTGGATGGAAAACATCAAGGAATGGTCTGGGCATGATTTTTCTACACTCCTCCAAATGGTTGATAATAAAGATGTTTGGAGAGCTTTTTGTGCTGATATCTCCAGTGTGGCACCCCTGATATCTCCAGTGTGGCACCCCTGATATCTCCAGTGTGGCACCCCTACGACTGTGACAGGTTATGAGTCTGTACATATTCTAAATATAGAGTCAAAGCAATGCGAATATGTTCACATGGGCATTTGATGTCACTATCTCAAACCCTAATCCTGAGGAAACCCTGTTTGTTTACATTAGCAGAACTACATTTTAAGCTGCAGTAATCACAACACATCACACCATGGTGTGTTCTGACACAGGCTTGCCTGTGTTTACATGGTGTGTTCTGACGCAGGCTTGCCTGTGTTTACAGAGATGCAGAAGCTAGCTTTAAAAACAATTTGTTGTGACATTTGAAGTTGAGTTATGACTAGTGCTGAATTGTATTTAAATTGTGGATGAGTTGTACCATTCATTGACCGCACACTCTTCCTGATACAACAGTGTTCCAGTGATAAGATAAATCATGACAAGTGGAGATGTACCAGGGTGGATGACCAGAGTGTTCTTTCTACATGTTTCAAAGTTCTTTATGTTCCACAATGCTCTGCTGGCAAGTAACTTCCAGCTCGTTGAACATCAGATATTTTGTCAGCTCCATCCTCAATATCCAGACTTCGCATGCTTGAGCAGACATGCCGTATGTTTACCTCCGGGACATAGCCCAGGTTTGGCCGGTCTGTCAAAGCTGTTACCAGTGTGTAGCTGCTGCCACATGCTGGATACTACTAGAAGCCACAGGTGGGGATGAAGAATGTTGAAACTACTGCAAAGAAGTATGACAGCCTAAACATCAGAGGTACTAGATCTCCCTGATAACCCCATTCATGATTTCAAGCAAGATTCTAATGGATATAAACTACAGTTAATGGCAAATAGTTTTTTGGGTGCTGTTACATAAATTGTTAGTATAGCTATACTATTTCTTCTGCATTGATTCTACAATTCCTGTCAGATTGTACGTTGTAGTCTGGAGAACGGGATGCTTTGTTGTGGCAGCTATATTTGTGCCTTTGGTGTGAAATATTAAATATCAACATGACCTTTAACTCACTTTGACCTATGATGTGATGGGATTCTGATGGTACAGACATGTGATGCTGGTTCCTAAACAAGGAACATGGTTCAGATTGTTGCTGGCCAAAAACATTGACTCAAACAGAGACTGTAGTTGTGTAAACATTGTGTATCATGTGACATTGTGTATTTTGTCAACTGAATGTAAAAAAATAAAATAAATAAAGTTAAAATATAATTTTATATCTGCATGGTTACAAAATGACAATTGATAAACATTATTTTTATGCCAAACATGGACCTTGACAATGACACTAGAGAAAAAGATCACAGTGTGTCAAATAAGATGCTTGAAAAAAGCTATAAATATCACCAGAAGAGAGGGATGGAAAAATTAAGAAAAAATAAGGAAAGAAATGAAGACCATCTCAAGTCAAGACTACATTGAGAGACAGCAAATCAGGTGGTTTGGCCATCTCATGAGAATTGAACCAACACATCTAGCCCTTCGTGCATACAACATCAGAAGATTCGGCTATAAGGTACGACCAAGAAGTTGATGGTTGGAGGTGATCAAAGAAACCGTATAGAGACATGGGCTGGCCAATGCAACCAAATTGGCAAGGACAAGACAACTCCAACTTTCCCTATGATGCTTAACGGCACAGGTGGAAATGACAATTGGTAGATAATTTTACTGTTGTTGTCTGAGTTGCTGAGTTTAAAACTCTTTAGCAGTCAATGCCATGTTCAGGCCAGGCATACTCAAGTGTAGGCCTATTGTAACTGTTGATATTTATGCTGTAGATAGGGTTAGGGTTTGTTGGGGGGGGGAGGGTTGTGTCTTGTAACATCTGAAGTAGATAAGTCTTCAGAATGGGAGGGGGGGGGGGGAATGGTATTTACCTACAAAAGTTCTTTCATTTCATTGCAATTGCCTATTTTCCATTAGACATTTCTGACCTAATATTGCACCCAAAAAAAATCATTGCAAGTGGAGGGGGTTGACCAACTTTTGTGAAGGGTTCCTAGTACTAAAAGTCATGTTTTGATTTTCTGGGAGAAGGGTGGAGGAGGGTGATGTTTGGACACAACCCTCCCACCCCCCCTCCATTACAAACATGTTCTTCTCAGATGAGAATCTTGGATATTCCAATGGAATATGTGTGTACTGTTTCATCTGCTGCCATGGGACCTGCTTTTTTCCCCTAGGGGAGTGGTTGCAATAATTTGCTTCTCATTAAATCTGTTGATATGTTTGTTGAGTTAGACTTGCTGTTGTCTAAGAAGGAAGATTTTGCCCTGTTCCTTCATTAGAAATTATTTGTTATCATTCTTTTCTGGATGAGTCATTTCCTTGAGGCTATGGAGTAACTGGTAGTCTAATTTGCCCATTGGTGCTACCATATTTCTTGTTGGAAAAATATCAAAAGGATGTTCCGATCTTCAGATCTTTATCATGTTAACCTCAAATAAACATAGAAAAAAAAAATTATATACATGAACTGTTAATGAAAACTAGATAAACAACCATAGGGAAAACAAAGTGGAAATAAGTGGAAAACAAAGTGGAAAACTAGATAAACAACCATAGGGAAAACAAAGTGGAAATAAGTGGAAAACAAAGTGGAAAACTAGATAAACAACCATAGGGAAAACAAAGTGGAAATTTTGTATATATAGGAGGAAAGAAATGTTTGTAGGATTTCAGGATCACCCCATTTCTGCCTTTCTGTTCATTGTAGCATGACATTTAGTTCTAGAAAAGTTGACAGAATGTTCTTATCATGGCATAGTCATTAATCCGATACTTTTATAACTCTATTTATTTTCATGCAGTGATTTATGTTCAGTAGGTTGCCGTTGCTTTCTTAATTTTCTGGATGCATAATTTCCAGGTTTGAACACAGCAACTTGCCTTCCCATCTCTCCATAGTTGCTTAAGATCATAAAACACATGACTGAAGGCAAAGAATACAGTTTCTTATATAACATCTCCTGACCACACGCGGGGTCAGGCTTTGCATGCCCCACACAATCGTGCCCCCCACACAATCGTGCCGCCAGTTGTGCATAATAAAATTAGAATACAAAGAAAATATTCCAACCACAAGATAACCATGGACTACTGGACATAATATGAGACGTGATCAGAAGACTTGACCAGAAGTCTACAGACTATCTAGAGCAGGGGTGGGCAAACTTTTTGTCTAGAGGGCCACATTGAAAATTGTAAAGCTATTGGAGGGCCGCATATAATATTATGTATATTTTTGTTTACAATTCTCGGTTACAATTCTATCAATATTACTATTTAAATGATGTTAAATTGGGGAAAAAATATTGTATATTTAATATATAAGAAAGTCGAATTAAAATTCCAATGGATTTCTGCGTAATATTAATGGACAAAAATCATTTGTGACAATAGTTTGTTTATTTAAAAATGTGTTTGAGGGTCGCATAATATCAAATGGCGGGCCGCATGCGGCCCACGGGCCGTATTTTGCCCACCCCTGATCTAGAGTAAACAAGAAGTAGGGCTTCTTTAGAATTCTACAAGAATGCTCAAATATGTAGAGGATTGACTTGGATTATCCCATATGTATTTCGTCCCTCTCAATAAAGCTGCACACCATTTGCTGAGTACCATTTATAGCACATAACTCTGTAGCTTCAAGCGATAATCCCAGGGTATCAGAAAACATCCACTGTATGAACATAATGAATTGAGGCAGATTTGAACCAGCAACCTCTTGAACACAGAGCGAATGGCTTAACCACTACGCCAGGGAGATCTAGAGAATAATTAAAGAATGTTACGTAAAGAGCACAATCGATTCCGCAGCCACATGTATTCAAAGTTCAAGATTGGCAACACAGCCATGTGGACATGCACCTCAGGTAGCAAAGCATAGTCTTCAGTAAAGTCAGGAATATTAAATGCTGAGGCAAACACACTGACCCAGAGAAACAACAGTGGAAGAAAAACTCTACAGATCTCTGTACGAGTTACAAAACACAGTCAAATTTATAGAAGAAACAAAGCTTCATATATAAGCAAGTTCGAGGCAAATGAAAGAAGGTATAGAAAGAATGATACAGTGGAAAGACATCCATTGGATGACTTTACCTGTAGTCATACATTATGAGAAAGTCATCAAAATGGATCCCAAGTGCCTAGCATTTATTATACAAGTTTTGAAACCATAAATACGTCCACATATGTGTTTGTGTTATATACATATAATTCTTTGCTGATCACAGCAGGGCCTTATTTTCTACTTGTAGACACACTTTGATTTTGTGTCTGTGCTTCAAATTGTTTTGTTACTACTTTACATATTAACATAAATATTGTGTGTGGTGTATGGCCAAAATTTAGGTCATTGGTCTCACATACAGGGTTCAACTCCAGGTAAAGACTGGAATTTTTCTATCGGAGAGTAAATAAAAAAACTCACCCTGCATATTATGTGGATACAGCAAGTACAAGATGTGACCTTTATCACAAAAACCATTCTCAAACTCCCTAGTGGGAACAATGCAATATTGAAAGTTTGCTCTTGACATATTGTGACTTATAATTGCAATTTTGTGTCATATTTCACATTGTTTGACATGATTGCAGCAATGTTCCATATTTCACATTGTTTGACATGATTGCAGCAATGTTCCATATTTCACATTGTTTGACATGATTGCAGCAATGTTCCATATTTCACATTGTTTGACATGATTGCAGTTATGTTCCATATTTCACATATTTTTACAAGATTACAGTAATTTTTCATATTTCACATATTTTACAAGATTAGAATAATGTTTCATATTTCACATATTTTACAAGATTAGAATAATGTTTCATATTTCACATATTTTAACACATGATCACAATTATTGCATTATTTTTCATCTTATGTGTTATACGAGCTCTCTTTGTCCATCAAATCGCAATAATTTTTTTATGCATGTGAGTCATCAGTGACAAAAAACACTTGACTCCACAGAAACATTACATGTTACAAGGGCTCTAGACCTAAGAGGTGAATATCTTGGATAGTGCAAACAGAAGCAATTATTGCACTAGTTACCACAGCTGATTATTTTGTTTAAGGAAAAGTGGATAAACACTGGTTAGGCTATGCGTGTGTAGGTCATTATTACTCTGGGCATGCAGACAGTGTAGAACATGGTACAATGGGATAGTGGAACTTGAAATACAACAGTTGCTCTGTGGTAACCCAACAACTGATTATGTCATTTTATACACTGACATTTTTGTGTTTCCTGGTGAGAAGTCAGAGGGAAGGGAGTGGTGGCTTTACAGTTACAGCTAGGGATAGAATAGTAAAGATGCTGAAGTCGGATGTGTCAGGCTGAAAGGCGCAGATATCGCAGCAATGCTGTAAACCATGACACAACGCATTCCGTTCTCCGGACTACATCCTGCTAATCTGCAGGAGTTGTAGAACGAACGCAGAAGACGAAGAAGAAGAAGAATAGTAAAGAAACATTACATGACATCACCTCCAACATCAGAACATCAATTTCCAACATGAGAACATCAATTTCCAACATGATAACATCAACCTCCAGCATGAGAACATCAATTTCCAACATGAGAACATCAATTTCCAACATGAGAACATCAACCTCCAATATGAGAACATCAACCTCCAACATGAGAACATCAATTTCCAGTATGAGAACATCAATTTCCAATGCAAGAACATCAATTTCAATGTGAGAACATCAATTTCCAACATGAGAACATCAACCTCCAACATGAGAACATCAATTTCCAGCATGAGAACATCAATTTCCAATGCAAGAACATCAATTTCAATGTGAGAACATCAATTTCCAACATGAGAACATCAATTTCCAATGTAAGAACATCAATTTCCAATGTGAGAACATCAATTTCCAACATGAGAACATCAATTTCCAATGCAAGAACATCAATTTGAATGTGAGAACATCAATTTCCAGCATGAGAACATCAATTTCCAGCATGAGAACATCAATTTCCAACATGAGAACATCAGTTTCCAACATGAGAACATCAGTTTCCAACATGAGAACATCAATTTCCAACATGATAACATCAGTTTCCAACATGAGAACATCAATTTCCAGCATGAGAACATCAATTTCCAACATGAGAACATCAATTTCCAATGTGAGAACATCAATTTCCAGCATGAGAACATCAATTTCCAACATGAGAACATCAGTTTCCAACATGAGAACATCAATTTCCAGCATGAGAACATCAATTTCCAATGTGAGAACATCAATTTCCAATGTGAGAACATCAATTTCCAATGTGAGAATGGAAATTGAGACAGTTACACAGGCACTAAAATGGATTTTCAGCAGAAAAATATTGGAAGCTGTAATAGTCACATAATCTTAGTCCATGCTTAGGTAAGATTGAGAATGGGTGGCTCCGATACGAATGGATAGAGTGCATTACATAATCTGATCTGAGGAGAATTCTGTGGATTTGTTCTCCTAGACATGTGAGAGTCTGCGGCAATAAAAGACATTAGTATTAGCATCGAAAGCACCAATATTAGGTGAATTAGTTATGGACAAAAATGACTTCTTCATGAACATTTTCTAAATGAGAACACTAGACTAGAAGGAGTTATACTGAAGTGACTTAAAGAGTTTGGAATTGCCTCAGGGATGAACAGAGTGAAGTGTCTGAGGGGCATCTATGATGTGTGTGCGATCAGTGAGCTACAGGAACCATCAGCATGCATACTCTGCATCATGTGTCAGAGACCTAGCACCTGTTGGTTTGTCCAGAGTGTGTCCACGCTAATTCAGAAATAAAACTAAACTAAATTCTTCTGCGTTTGTTTTAAAACTCCTGCAGATTAGTACAGTGTAGTTCTCAAACTCCTGCAGATTAGTACAGTATAGTTCTCAAACTCCTGCAGATTAGTACAGTGTAGTTCTCAAACTCCTGCAGATTAGTACAGTGTAGTTCTCAAACTCCTGCAGATTAGTACGGTGTAGTTCTCAAACTCTTGCAGATTAGTACAATGTAGTTCTCAAACTCCTTCAGATTAGTACGGTGTAGTTCTCAAACTCTTGCAGATTAGTAAGGTGTAGTCTGAAGAACACAATGTATGGTTTGGAGCTTAGTTGTGATATCTGTGCTTTTTGACCCAACACATTTGACTTCAGCAGTATTTTTGTGTAAATTTAATCCTCAAAAAAGGTAAATTTGTTGCTATTACTTGCTTCTCTGTCAGCACCTAACAACACAGGGACATCAATTTATTTCCATCATGTACATATTTTTATATATGGAGTTGATGTTGTTTATTTATGTTTTATTCAGAAAGCAATGGCAAACTATTGTATGTAAATACTTCTTAGAAACTTCTTAAATACAGCAAAAGAATGCATGGTCAATATGTACTTCTTGAATGGAATACACTACCACTTATTCTTGAGTGCTTACATTTCTGTATGATTCTTTTCTCGTGTGGAAGTTTGTAAAAGCTTCTGCAAGCCTCATCTGGCTGAATTAATGTACCTTCTGCATGCCTCAGCTGACTGTTTTGAGTTAATGTAGCTTCTTTAAGAATCAGATAGCTGCTTGACTTAAAGTAGTTTCTGTAAGTCTCAGAGATAATTGCTTGAATTAATGTGGTTGTAGGTTCAGATAATTGCTTGAATTAATGTGGTTGTAGGTTCAGATAATTGCTTGAATTAATGTGGTTGTAGGTGCAAGACCATAGGTGCCCTAATCCCCATCTCAATACATTCTTTAGAGTGTGTCAGGTCAGAAGGCACAGATATCACAGCTGAGCTGTAAACTATGGCATAATGCATTGTGTTCTCCAGACTACATCCTGCTAACTTGTAGAATTTTGAGAACGATGCAGAAGAAGAAGAAGAATTATTCTTATGAATGTGTACACATTTCTATTTTATGTCTGTACATATTTGTCCTATGTTCTATATAGTAGTAAATACATAGAATTTGTTTAAAATGCACATATTCAAAGGCATGTATTCATTTCTCTATTTAACTGCACTGAGTGTCCG
Organism: Meghimatium bilineatum; assembly: GCA_034231615.1. Taxonomy (NCBI): domain Eukaryota; kingdom Metazoa; phylum Mollusca; class Gastropoda; order Stylommatophora; family Philomycidae; genus Meghimatium; species Meghimatium bilineatum. The sequence continues at coordinate 85,744,046 of CM067319.1, forward strand.
ACTCTCAGAATCATGCAGCATAAGTGAATCAGACTGTTGGATCAGACTAAAGTTTTGGCAATTACTGATATCGCATGCACAAAACTCTTAACCCTTTAGCTGCGGAGGTATCCTTAAGGATACGATGAGGGGTTGCTGCCATTGTGCCAAGATCTTCTTCCTAGTTTCCCAGGGAAATAGTTCATATGAATGCTTTATTATAAGCATTCAGGCAGTTTTTTCCCCTGGGAAACTCAGAAGAGGAGGATCTCCGCAACATGACAGTGGTTTTTCATCATATCCTTGAGAATGCCTCCGCAGCTAAGGGGTTTAGATAGCACCGGAGGAAATCTTTTTAATGTTTTTACTTCTAGGTTATGTGTTTGTATTGATTCCCAGGAATTTTGAGCAATAATGTTCTTATTTCCTGTGTACAGTTGTAGGTATATGTGTATGTGTGTTGTTTTCTCTAGAGCTGGTTTTCATGTCCAGACTTCAACTCTCAGTGAATATAAGATATTACTGCTCTCAGTAACATAAGATATTTTCAAAAGCCTTCTACTCAAAGTGTCTATATAAGTGTGTTGAAGGCAATCAATAGCACAGAAACCTGCAAATATTTGTTGGAATATTGACCACATGGTCCATATGAATGCATTGCTTCAATACAGCCATTCATTGTTAAAATGAATGCTAAAATGAGTGCTAAAATGTTTATGGCAGTTTTTATAATTGTTTATATTAGGAGTGCATTGTTTATACAGCCATTCATTGTTAAAATGAGTGCTAAAATGTTTATGGCAGTTTTTATAATTGTTTATATTATGAGTGCATTGTTTATGTAATGAGCGTGTTGTTTATATTATGAGCATTGTTTATGTAATGAGCGTGTTTATATTATGAGTGCATTGTTTATGTAATGAGCGTGTTGTTTATATTATGAGTGCATTGTTTATGTAATGAGCGTGTTTATATTATGAGCATTGTTTATGTAATGAGCGTGTTGTTTATATTATGAGCATTGTTTATGAGTGCACTGTTGTGAAAGCTGAATCTCTATTCTTACATTTGTCTTTAACTGTTTTTATATTTCTATATGAATTGCTCAACATTGATTCAGAAATGTCCACATATTAAAATTCTACGTATAAACTTGATAGATTTTCCAAAAATAGAAATTTTCCAGGGCAATCCAATGATTGTACTTTAACTTGTATATTGATAACATGTTATATTGAACACTTCTGTGTATCAATATTATTTCTTCTGGAGATCTCAGCCATGGAGATTGTTTGCTTCTGGAGATCTCAGCCATGGAGATTGTTTGCTTCTGGAGATCTCAGCCATGGAGATTGCTTCTGGAGATCTCAACAATGGAGATTGTTTGCTTCTGGAGATCTCAGCCATGGAGATTGTTTGCTTAGGTCGGCAGGAATTATGAACAATCTATAGCTGCTGTATTATTTTGTACAATGTTGGCAGAAGACTTCAGAACTAGTTCAGCGTTGTTAAAATGTTTTGAGTAGAAGCCACTGACTTGTAAGGTGTAAATCACTGGGGTAATTTATTGAGATAAATCACAAAGTTCTGTATATGTGACGCAGACTTGTATACATGTGGGCAGTCATCACAGACTTGTGTACATGTGGGCAGTCATCACAGACTTGTGTACATGTGGGCAGTCATCACAGACTTCACAGACTTGTGTACATGTGGGCAGTGCAGTCATCACAGACTTGTGTACATGTGGGCAATGCAGTCATCACAGACTTGTGTACATGTGGGCAGTGCAGTCATCACAGACTTTTGTACATGTGGGTAGTCATCACAGACTTGTGTACATGTGGACAGTTATCATAGACTTGTGTACATGTGGGCAGTCATCACAGACTTGTGTACATGTGGACAGTATCACAGACTTGTGTACATGTGGACAGTTATCATAGACTTGTGTACATGTGGACAGTTATCATAGACTTGTGTACATGTGGACAGTTATCACTGACTTGTGTACATGTGGACAGTTATCATAGACTTGTGTACATGTGGACAGTATCACAGACTTGTGTACATGTGGACAGTTATCATAGACTTGTGTACATGTGGACAGTTATCATAGACTTGTGTACATGTGGACAGTTATCACAGACTTGTGTACATGTGGACAGTTATCATAGACTTGTGTACATATGGACAGTTATCACAGACATGTGGACAGTTATCACAGACATGTGGACAGTTATCACAGACATGTGGACAGTTATCACAGACTTGTGGACAGTTATCATAGACTTGTGTACATGTGGACAGTTATCATAGACTGTAGAATTCTTCAAGAATGTCCTGAATATGAGATGATAAGACAAACATAATTTTGCAACACATTTTCCTCTGTGACCCCCATCTTTTGCAACATATTTTCCTCTGTGACCCCCACATTTTGCAACACATTTTCCTCTGTGACCCCCATCTTGTGCAACACATTTTCCTCTGTGACCCCCATCTTTTGGAACACATTTTTCTTGGTGACCCCCCACCTTTTAGAACACATTTTATTCTGTGACTCCACCTTTTGGAACACATTTTCCTCTGTGACCCCCATCTTTTGGAACACATTTTTTTTCTTGGTGACCCCCTCCCCCCCACCTTTTAGAACACATTTTATTCTGTGACTCCACCTTTTGGAACACATTTTCCTCTGTGACCCCCATCTTTTGGAACACATTTTCCTTGGTGACCCCCACCTTTTGGTACACATTTTATTCTGTGACTCCACCTTTTGGAACACATTTTATTCTGTGACTCCACCTTTTGGAACACATTTTATTCTGTGACTCCACCTTTTGGAACACATTTTATTCTGTGACTCCACCTTTTGGAACACATTTTATTCTGTGACTCCCATCTTTTGGAACACATTTTATTCTGTGACTCCCATCTTTTGGAACACATTTTCCTCTTTTCTCATCTATTTTTGTCCCTGATGTCTAAAAAAAATGTTATTGTTTCTTGTAACTTCAGTGCTAATGTTAAAATATGTTAGTGTTTCATATTTATAACACATAATATAAATTAATTTATAGAAATGTATACAAACATTAAATGTACAAATTAAACTGTCGGATCTATCTATTCAACCTCTTCTAGTGTCATGTTCAGAATGTTTCGATATCCTATGCCACCATTGTCGTGGTCTGCTTCTTGTTCACTTTCTTGAATGTTTCCCCTCCATGATTAACCTTTATACGCCATTATGTCTTTTCATTTGTCCAAAATATGTTTGATTTTATGTGCTGTTAGTTGTAAGAATCCAGTGTACTTCTATGTTCATGTTTATCCGGGTGCTAATTAAACTGTAGTTTTCTTAATATTTAAACTTTTGTGTGATTGATATGTCTGTTTGAGAATAAGTGAACGAACCTTTATAGATAACAAGAAAAATTTTACATTTATGTTTTATTGTGAATATTATAAATATAACATTTACATTTTGAAAATCTAATAAAATAGTTATAAATCATAATTTTGCCTGCACATTATGAGTTTCTAAGATATTTATAAACTTTCAGGCCTTTATCTTTGTGTACGTGTTTGACATGCGCAGCAGCAATTTGGTGATGAGATGGATTGCGAAGAAACATTCAGACATAGATGGGGGGGGGGGGAGACTTATCTGTGGAGACACAAGACAGAGGAGTGATACATAACTAGAGTGCAATCTTCTTGTAATAACTTGATCTCATCCAACAAAATATAACTTGATCTCATCCAACACAATATAACCTGATCTCATCCAACAAAATATAACCTGATCTCATCCAACAAAATATAACCTGATCTCATCCAACAAAATATAACTTGATCTCATCCAACAAAATATAACTTGATCTCATCCAACACAATATAACCTGATCTCATCCAACACAATATAACCTGATCTCATCCAACAAAATATAACCTGATCTCATCCAACACAATATAACCTGATCTCATCCAACAAAATATAACTTGATCTCATCCAACAAAATATAACTTGATCTCATCCAACACAATATAACCTGATCTCATCCAACAAAATATAACCTGATCTCATCCAACAAAATATAACTTGATCTCATCCAACAAAATATAACTTGATCTCATCCAACAAAATATAACCTGATCTCATCCAACACAATATAACTTGATCTCATCCAACAAAATATAACTTGATCTCATCCAACAAAATATAACCTGATCTCATCCAACACAATATAACTTGATCTCATCCAACAAAATATAACTTGATCTCATCCAACACAATATAACTTGATCTCATCCAACAAAATATAACTTGATCTCATCCAACAAAATATAACCTGATCTCATCCAACAAAATATAACTTGATCTCATCCAACAAAATATAACTTGATCTCATCCAACAAAATATAACTTGATCTCATCCAACAAAATATAACCTGATCTCATCCAACAAAATATAACTTGATCTCATCCAACACAATATAACTTGATCTCATCCAACAAAATATAACCTGATCTCATCCAACAAAATATAACTTGATCTCATCCAACAAAATATAACTTGATCTCATCCAACAAAATATAACCTGATCTCATCCAACAAAATATAACCTGATCTCATCCAACAAAATATAACTTGATCTCATCCAACACAATATAACTTGATCTCATCCAACAAAATATAACCTGATCTCATCCAACAAAATATAACTTGATCTCATCCAACACAATATAACTTGATCATACAACAAACTATAACTTGATCATACAACAAACTATAACTTGATCATACAACAAACTATAACTTTATCTCATACAACAAACTATAACTTGATCATACAACAAACTATAACTTGATCATACAACAAACTATAACTTTATCACATACAACACACTATAACGATCTTACAACAAACTATAACTTGATCATACAACAAACTATAACTTTATCACATACAACAAACTATAACTTGATCATACAACAAACTATAACTTTATCACATACACCAAACTATAACTTGATCATACAACAAACTATAACTTGATCATACAACAAACTATAACTTTATCACATACAACAAACTATAACTTTATCACATACAACAAACTATAACTTGATCTCATCCAAAAAACTATAACTTGATCTCATCCAAAAAACTATAACTTGATCTCATCCAGCATAATATAACTTGATCTCATCCAACAAAATATAACTTGATCTCATCCAACAAAATATAACTTGATCTCATCCAATAAAATATAACTTTATCTCATACAACAAACTATAACTTGATCATACAACAAACTATAACTTGATCATACAACAAACTATAACTTGATCATACAACAAACTGTAACTTTATCTCATACAACAAACTATAACTTGATCATACAACAAACTATAACTTGATCATACAACAAACTATAACTTTATCACATACAACACACTATAACGATCATACAACAAACTATAACTTTATCACATACAACACACTATAATGATCTTACAACAAACTATAACTTGATCATACAACAAACTATAACTTTATCACATACACCAAACTATAACTTGATCATACAACAAACTATAACTTTATCACATACAACAAACTATAACTTGATCATAGAACAAACTATAACTTTATCACATACAACAAACTATAACTTGATCATACAACAAACTATAACTTTATCACATACAACAAACTATAACAATCATACAAGAAAATATATCTTGATCTCATACAACAAAATATCTATGTTAGCTGAAGTAAAATGTACCTCTTATGGTGAAGTACGCTTTCAACCACGGGCGTTAGTTCAATGTTGTTTATATCAGAGGTTTACAACCATCAAACAATAGTGGAGGTTGTGGTTATGGTAATCAAAGCACTACTATCGCCTTGGATGTGTATTATATATGTAAGCAATAATATGAATTTGATATATACAGCACAAGCAATAAAGAATGAATATTATTAGAGATTTTGAAAAGTATCTCGTAGAATATGGAATATTGATATAAATACCTGCACCATAGAGGTATTCTATTATATAAACACCTTCGCTATAGAAGTATTCTACTATATAAACACCTGTAGTATAGAGGGATTGTACTATATAAACACCTGTAGTATAGAGGGATTGTACTATATAAACACCTGTAGTATAGAGGGACTGTACTATATAAACACCTGTGCTTTAGAGGGATTGTACTATATAAACACCTGTAGTATAGAGGGATTGTGCTATATAAACACCTGTAGTATAGAGAGATTATGCTATACTCACTACTCCATCACACGATACTATGTTATTAGAAAACAACTTCCTCCATCCCTTACCTACGGGCCTGCTTGCAAGGTTACTACTGTCTCTGGTCTCATTCAAACTTCAACTCAACTATTATTCAGTCAAACTCGTACATCACATTTACTTCCCATGTTTTTCTCAAAGAACTCTTGTTCAATCACACAATCCCCGAGATCCAACATTCGTTTACTTCGTCCTTCATATACTAATCCGACTCCGATCAACGGTTCTAAAATATAGTGGACCCCTCTCTATATATCGAGGACCGCGCTAGCCAATTTGATAGTGAGTGTGCTTTCTATCACTGGGTTACAGCGTACCAAGTTCGAAACCACGCCCGGACCAAAAAAAAGTCCGGGTTGTGATTTCTCACTTGACACGACCACTGCTCCAGTCGACTCAGCTGTAAATGAGTACCTGACGCATGAGTTAGGGTATGTAAAGACAGCAAGGAAGGGAACTGGCCACCCCACGTAATAGTTGCTGCGGCTTAGTACATGATGAGTTATCTTAATCCCCGACGGCAGGTTGTTGCCATGGGACATTCCTTTACCTTTACTCTCTATATCAGGCCCGAAACCCTAACATTGTTACAATGCTGTCAGGATAGTACAGTGTTAATCTACCACTTGTATGCAAATATTATAGACGAAGGTGGAAATATTCATGGCTAACGCTGTCAGAATATTGCTGACGAATCTACCAGTGTCCAAATATTACAGATTACGTAAAGATAGACACGACTGACGCGGTCATGTAACTAACTAATCTAAAGCAAAACCAACAGCACTTGTATATTCTACCAGTGTCCAAATCTCACACAGAAGTACGTGAAGATAGATTGTTAGCTGTAATCTAAACCAAACCCAACACCACTTTTATTTACACGATTAAACGGATCACCATAGTGACAGAGGACTTCATTGAAAATACGTGTTGTGTTTGGTTTTTGTCCAAGCACAAGGACAGGAGCTCCTGAACAGTCAAGGGACACTGGAGTCGAGTACTCATAACTAACAAGCACCAACGGTCGATGTTCTCCAATATCGTGAAAATATCTCGCTGTCCATTCTCCAATATAAATCAGTTTCTCTCGATCTCGTGGGTAAGTACATATAACTGCAACAGGAGCCCCGTCACTGATTTTCACATGTTTAAACATTTCTTCAAAACGCATACAATTACTTATAATCTCGTGTGCAAGCTTTTCATCGTGGGTAACACACAGAAGAGACACATAATCAGAGTGTGTACCTACTGCCTGAATGTTTTGACCATACAAATGTCTAACTACGCCATCAAATTCAACATCCACAACTGTGCGTATTGCTTCATCATTGTTTAAAAAGACACGACGGTCAGTGGTTACTTGAACTATATATCCACGTTCTCTGCCGATGCCAGAGCTTCTACAATGAGGGCAGGGGCACGGAGATATGTGCTTCAAATCATGTGACATTCTGTCCATCTGGTCATCGAAAATATTTTCATCTACTTCGAAAATACAAATATGACTGTTTTCAGTATCAGTTAACTTGTATTTTGTTGTACCGTCCAACTTGCTGTTTGTTGTATCATCAAGCGTGTTGTTTGTTGTATCACCTACCATGTTTGTTGTATCACCTACCATGTTTGTTGTTTCAACTACCATGTTTGTTGTATCACCTACCATGTTTGTTGTATCACCTACCATGTTTGTTGTATCACCTACCATGTTTGTTGTATCACCTACCATGTTTGTTGTATCACCTACCATGTTTGTTGTATCACCTACCATGTTTGTTGTTTCAACTACCATGTTTGTTGTATCACCTACCATGTTTGTTGTATCACCTACCATGTTTGTTGTATCACCTACCATGTTTGTTGTATCACCTACCATGTTTGTTGTATCACCTACCATGTTTGTTGTATCACCTACCATGTTTGTTGTATCACCTACCATGTTTGTTGTATCATCTACCATGTTTGTTGTTTCATCTGCCATGTTTGTTGTATCACCTACCATGTTTGTTGTATCACCTACCATGTTTGTTGTATCATCTACCATGTTTGTTGTATCACCTACCATGTTTGTTGTATCACCTACCATGTTTGTTGTTTCATCTGCCATGTTTGTTGTTTCACCTGCCATGTTTGTTGTATCACCTACCATGTTTGTTGTATCACCTGCCATGTTTGTTGTATCACCTACCATGTTTGTTGTATCTCCTACCATGTTTGTTGTATCACCTACCATGTTTGTTGTATCACCTACCATGTTTGTTGTATCACCTACCATGTTTGTTGTTTCATCTGCCATGTTTGTTGTTTCACCTACCATGTTTGTTGTATCACCTACCATGTTTGTTGTATCACCTACCATGTTTGTTGTATCACCTACCATGTTTGTTGAATCACCTACCATGTTTGTTGTATCACCTACCATGTTTGTTGTATCACCTACCATGTTTGTTGTATCACCTACCATGTTTGTTGTATCACCTACCATGTTTGTTGTATCATCTACCATGTTTGTTGTATCACCTACCATGTTTGTTGTATCTCCTACCATGTTTGTTGTATCACCTACCATGTTTGTTGTATCACCTACCATGTTTGTTGTATCATCTACCATGTTTGTTGTATCACCTACCATGTTTGTTGTATCACCTACCGTGTTTGTTGTATCTCCTACCATGTTTGTTGTATCACCTACCATGTTTGTTGTATCACCTACCATGTTTGTTGTTTCAACTACCATGTTTGTTGTATCACCTGCCATGTTTGTTGTATCACCTACCATGTTTGTTGTATCACCTACCATGTTTGTTGTATCTCCTACCATGTTTGTTGTATCACCTACCATGTTTGTTGTATCACCTACCATGTTTGTTGTATCATCTACCATGTTTGTTGTATCACCTACCATGTTTGTTGTATCACCTACCATGTTTGTTGTATCAACTACCATGTTTGTTGTTTCATCTGCCATGTTTGTTGTATCACCTACCATGTTTGTTGTATCATCTGCCATGTTTGTTGTATCACCTACCATGTTTGTTGTATCATCTACCATGTTTGTTGTATCATCTACCATGTTTGTTGTATCACCTACCGTGTTTGTTGTATCACCTACCATGTATGTTGTATCACCCACCATGTTTGTTGTATCACCTACCATGTTTGTTGTATCACCTACCATGTTTGTTGTATCACCTACCGTGTTTGTTGTATCTCCTACCATGTTTGTTGTATCACCTACCATGTTTGTTGTATCACCTACCATGTTTGTTGTTTCAACTACCATGTTTGTTGTTTCATCTGCCATGTTTGTTGTATCACCTACCATGTTTGTTGTATCATCTGCCATGTTTGTTGTATCACCTACCATGCTTGTTGTATCACCTACCATGTTTGTTGTATCACCTACCATGTTTGTTGTATCACCTACCATGTTTGTTGTATCACCTACCATGTTTGTTGTTTCACCTACCATGTTTGTTGTATCACCTACCATGTTTGTTGTATCACCTACCATGTTTGTTGTATCTCCTACCATGTTTGTTGTATCACCGCAGCAGTCACTTGAGGACTTCAGTAAGTTGCACATTTGCTCATGGTTTCTTTGCTGATTTGGATGTATTTGCTCTGAGTCAGTGACGTATGGTTGAACGCGGCGAAGTAGATTGTCATAGAAACGTTGAGCTGTAAAATTTCTCAGAGAAGATTGAATCTCATTCCAAGATTGTAAACACAACAGCTTGAGATAATAATCGTTAACCAATAGCGGTGTTCCATATTGTCGGCGTGCCTCCTCAATGTACCTTCTAATATTCGCTATGTTAAAATCATTTCCAGAAACAACTTGGCGTCTTGTTGTGTCACCACCGTCACACCTTGTTCCGTCCGTCCAGATCGATGATGTTGTGTCACCACCGTCCCACCTTGCTCCGTCCGTCCAGATCGATGATGTTGTGTCACCACCGTCCCACCTTGCTCCGTCCGTCCAGATCGATGATGTTGTGTCACCACCGTCCCACCTTGCTCCGTCCGTCCAGATCGATGATGCTGTAAATTGTAAAGCACATTGTCGCATGTCGTTAAAAGGTAATGTGTTTATTGTATCATCTAACGTGTTGTTTGTTGTATCATCTAACGTGTTGTTTGTTGCATCATCTAACGTGTTGTGTGTTGTATCATCTAACGTGTTGTTTGTTGTATCATCTAACGTGTTGTTTGTTGTATCATCTAACGTGTTGTTTATTGTATCATCTAACGTGTTGTTTGTTGTATCATCTAACGTGTTGTTTGTTATATCATCTAACGTGTTGTTTGTTGTATCATCTAACGTGTTGTTTGTTGTATCATCTAACGTGTTGTTTGTTGTATCATCTAACGTGTTGTTTGTTGCATCATCTACCATGTTTGTGGAGTTTAACGTATTGCTTGTTGAAGCAGATAAATGCACAGAACCGCAGCGATCACTTGTGGGTTTTAGCACGTGCCATAATTGCATCTGAGTTATACCAGTTGTTTGGTCTGATTCGATGAAGTCTTGTTGCACTCGGCGAATTAGCGTTTCATAGAAACGTTCAGGTGGACAATTTTTTTTAAGTTCTTTACACTGATACCAAGAATCTAAACACAACCGTTTCAGACAATCATCAGAAATGTTAACCAGTATTGGTATTCCGTATTGCAGGAGTACCTCGTTCTCAATATAGTTTCTAATATTAGGTATGTCAAAATCATTTCCAGAAACAGTTTGGTGCCTAGTTGCATCACTACTGTCCAGCCGTGCTTCGTGTGTCCAAATAGGTGATGATGAAAACTGTGAAGCCCATTCTCGAATGTCGTAATAAGATAGAAAACCACAGCTAGAACGAGTCACACTTGTGTCGACTGTGTTCTTAAAGACGTTGACATCTGTTGAAATGTCAAGGGGTCTGTCATGAATGTTTATTCGTACGGTTAGATCTGAAAGTTTTTTAATGCAGCCATTAGACCCTCCAGGGACATGCTCAGAGATTAATTCTGATGCGGGAATACATCCATCATTTTGTGGGTCTTCTCGATCCATCATTGTCGCCATCTCCAATTATCCTGTAAAAAAAATAGTAAGTAAGATCAGAGGGATAATATTTTATTGTCCTTAAATTACCTGAACAAATTTTAACCTTCCCTGTAAATCTTATCAGAATAATCTTCCTCTGTGGGCCCTCATCACAAAACTCCTTTTGTTGCAGCAGAGGTACCAACACAATGACTGTACATGTTTTGTTTCACATTTTATTTAAAAGAAAAAATCCTCTGTGTATCCAAGGTGTAACCAATTCAATCAATTGAATTGTTTTATAGAAACTACTGTTGTCAATTTCTGTCAATCCTCCATTTTCCCGGTGTCGACATCTGTCAGTTTTTCCAGAAGTAAATATTATTACTTTAGTACTTCAGTGCATTTATGTAGCAACAACTTTGTCTAGACTGACAAAATATGTATGTAATAATATTGCTAGCATATTCTATTCAGGACGTAGCCATTAACCCAGCATTTTTCAAATGTAGTGATTTTCTAATAGATATTTTTTTAGTTTATTGATACTGTAGTGGGTATCCGGTCAAGATGGCGGGCACTTTGGAGATCTTTCGACCAGCCTCTAGACAGGGTAGTAGCTTGCGGTGTTTAAGTGTATTTCTGATGAAATAGGTGATTTCTACACCTGAATGTGATGATTAGAACACAGTGTAACCATTTAGAAACTCTGAAACAAAGCTGTGACAGATCTAGCAAATCGACAGCGACGACACATACTCCTCATAGAGAATGAAGATTGCCCAGGAGACGATCTAAAGAAAAATAGTGACAGCAAAAATGACATGTCGGAGTGTCATTAAGAGATAGAATTAAAAACGATAACATCAGACAGATAAAACCAAAACATATCAGTATTGGAACACATAAAAAGACAACGATTAAGTGGTTTTCACACGCTTCCAGATTACCAACAGATGGCCTGCAACAGATGGCCATGACACATAGACATCACGGCTATAAAGTCAGAGGCAGACCTCGTAAATCACAGAAATCAAAGATGCCACAGAAACAAGCTTACAAACATCACACAAGAAGGCCATCTTCAGAGAACTGTTCTACCCCTGACTCCGCAAGACAAGCAAGGGCCACAGGGTATATATAGAGTGATTTTCTAAGCAATATAATACGATCAGTAGTTTGTCGTTGCATCCATATACAAATTTGCATGTGACAGGATTAGAACCTGGAAAACCCATGAAATGATGCGCTACAAGGAATTCTGAAAAGTGTTGTTAAATAGGAAATCATGTTATAAAAGGATACACTATAAAGGGACTCCACTGTATTACATTAAATATATAATTTAAATATGAGCCAACATCATTGTACAATTGCAGATCAATAAATGTTGTCTTTTCTAGACGATCAATAGATGTTACCTTTTCTAGACGATCAATAGATGTTAGCTTTTCTAGTAAGTCAATAGATGTTGTCTTTCCCAGTAGATCAATTTATGTTGTCTTTCCCAGCAGATCATTAGATGTTGTCTTTCCCAGCAGATCAATTTATGTTGTCTTTTCCAGCAGATCAATAGATGTTGTCTTTCCCAGTAGATCAATTTATGTTGTCTTTCCCAGCAGATCAATAGATGTTGTCTTTCCCAGTAGATCAATTTATGTTGTCTTTTCCAGCAGATCAATAGATGTTGTCTTTCCCAGCAGATCAATAGTCTTTTCTAGCAGATCAATAGATTTTGTTTTCCCCAGCAGATCAATAGTTGTCTTTTCTAGCAGATCAATAGATGTTGTCTTTTTATAGCAGATCAAAAGATGTTGTCTTTTCTAGCAGATCAATAGTCTTTTCTAGCAGATCAATAGATTTTGTTTTCCCCAGCAGATCAATAGTTGTCTTTTCTAGCAGATCAATAGATGTTGTCTTTTCTAGCAGATCAATAGATGTTGTCTTCTCTAGCAGATATCGAAAATATGCACAAACTTATAGTCCACTTATCTCGATGATTCTACAAGCTACTCATTCTCCACTGCTAAAGGGAAGTTTTACTAATTTAATACACATTTAATATCAGTTTCCCCTAATCTCTGTTAGAAATATAATAAATCTCAATGTCAGTCTCCAGCATGCAACCATGAAGTAGATTCACCGTGGTCTCCTTTATCTTAACTATTTGTCTACAGATGGAAGCTAGTTTCTCATCTCAGCGTAGGCATGTATGTAAATAAAACATATTTGTTACCTACGAAATTGAAATTAGCGACAGATGATCTAACTCATGTTGATACCGTTTCGTCCGTGTGTTGTCGGGGCCCGAAAATAGTTGTCGGGGAGCAAATAATAGCAGCACTGTTTACCTCCCATGCATGTCGTTCGAGGCGACTAAGGAGGTTATGGGATGGAGTTGTCCCATCCCATATAGGGTCAGTGACCCAAAACCATGCTGAAGTCGGATGTGTCAGACCAAAAGGCGCAGATATCGCAGCCATTCTGTAAACCATGACACAGCGCATTCCGTTCTCCGGACTACATCATGCTGATCTGAGAACGAGTTTGAGAACGAACGCAGAAGAAGAAGGTACCGTTTATTTTGGATACAACGCGCGAAGCATGGACTGAGAGAAACAATATCTGCCTTAATAAATAAAGTTTCATGTCATTTTAGAGCGGCTGTAATAGTCTCAAACTCCGTGAAGTTAATTTGTATACTTCGCGAGGATTGTAAAACATTTATTAACAATGAATAAACCATTGACCAACTAACATTATTAAAAAATAATTAGACAACACAAAAACCCAATTCCTGCAAAATAATCCAAGATCCTCAGGTCTAATTGAAAAACCCCAGATCTATAGAAAAAATCTCATGAGTGGTAAACTGTTGAAGTTACATACAAATCGCTTTATTGACATTACAGATCGAATATTTTCCATTTATTGTTTATATAGCAAACGCGGTTGGTCCTACATCGGGCATTTCCTACGCGCAGACATTAATAGAATACACCACCAATCTCTTGAATGGATACCTACAGGCAAAAGAGATAGGGGTAGACCAACAGAAACACTCAGAAGAACAATACTTAGAGAAAGTAAAACAATCAATATTCATACTATTCTAGAACTACACAGAATAGCATTGAACAGACATATTTGGAGAGATCTGGCCTCTGCCCTATGCGCTAACTTCAGCGCAAAAGGAAAATGAATGAATGAATTGTTTCATCATCATGAAGTGCCGTCTCCGCAACGAAGGTTGGCTGCAACGGATCTCCAACATCCCATGTCTCTTGTCTTGGTGGTGCACTCTGCTAAACTGTAACCTGTCCATCATGTGATGTTACTCTCCCACTTGTATCTCTGCCTACCTCTTGCTCGCCTCCCTTTTACTTTACCCTCAAGTAAGGTCTTCAATAAGCTGTCATGTCTTTTAATGTGTCCAAAATATTTTATTTGCCTAATCTTTATTTCTCTTAGTAGTTCTTTCTTCATATTAAGTGTCTTTAGCACCTCTTTATTTGTTTTTTTTTCTCTTTCCATGATGTTCTCCCTATTCTTCTATATACCCACATCTCAAAGGCATCAATTTTGTCTTCTAATTGTTTATTTAGTGTCCATGTTTCTAAGTCATACATTAATATGGAATAGATGTAGCATGTTATAATTCTCATTTTTAACTTGTTTGTAATTTGTTTAGATATTAATATTTTCCTCATGTCATTGAAGGTACTTTTAGCCATTCCTATTCTCCTTTTAACTTCTGTTTCACATCTGTCGTCATTTGTGACTATGTGTCCAAGATATTGATACTGTTTTACTTGTTGTAGTTTCCATGTATGTTTATCTCTTGTTCTTCTGTGTCTTTGCTGATTATCATGGTTTTCGTTTTTTTGATATTTATATCCAGCCCATATTCATTACTTGATTTATTGACGTAGTCTATTAGTCTCTGTAGTTCATGTTCACTTTCTGCTAAAAGAACAGTGTCATCTGCATATCTAAGGTTATTTATTATTTTCCCATTTATCTCGAATCCTGGCATTTTAAAAGATATTCTCTGTGTATATATTATTTATCTGCTGTAGAATTGTTTATATGCAGTCATTTTTCAGAAAACATTTCTGCTTGATCGATTTCTTAGAAGTAATTTCGATTCGCTCAATATCATACCGGGTATTACCGAAAAATGTGTAAACCACATACAGGTATCGATTTAATTTTGTAGTGATATTTCTCGAATAAAGTGCATGACAATTCTACGAAAGTCTATGTTGTAGTAGGAAAGTCAATGATGCAGTAGGAAAGCATACATTCATCTCATGAAATTATTTTCCAATTTGAATGAGATAATGCAGTGGACCGTGTGTTGCCGAAGCCCAAATAGTAACAATACTGTTATCTACCAAGCATATCGTAGACGTGGCTAAGGAGGTTTCAGAGATGATTTTGGATACCCCCATCCCATTGAGGATCAAAGTGAATTCATACTGAAGTCGGATGTGTCAGGCGAAACGATATATATATATATTTGAACTAAGCTGTAAAAAGGAACAATTCCAGCATACAATATCACTGACTGAAGCAATAACTCTCATCAAAAGAAAATACAAACATACATGGAGTCAGAGAACAGGCAGTAACTTTCCACAGGATCAAATTCTAAAGCTAAGCAGGTCACAATAAACCACAATTTTAAGACTTAGCATAGGACACTGTTGACTACAAGCACATCTCCACAAAATGAAGGCTGACCAAACTGACCAATGCCCATGTCAAAAGGGTCCCCAGACTCCAGAACATATTCTGCAGACATGCCCACTCTTTGATGACGTGAGAACTAGAATATGGCCCCAAGAGACAGATCTGAAGGTAAAGCTGTGGGGCAACCGTGAGGACCTCCTGCTAACGACTGAATTCATGAAGGTGACCGACCTTCCTGTATACACTTATGAGCGTAGGAAACTGATCGCAGAAGAAGAAGAACATATTACAACAAATGGGCTTCTTTGATTTCTATGATCCATCTTTTACATGGTCTTCCTCTGGCTTTATAACCGTTATGTCTATGTGTCATGGCTATTTGTGGCATGCTATCTGTCGGTAGTCTGGAAGGACGTGAAAACCACTTGATCTGTTGTCTTTTGATATGTTCCAATACTGGTATTGTTTTGGTTATCTGTCTGATGTTATCGTTTCTAATTCTATCTCTTAATGACATTCCGAATATTCTTCGTAGACAAAATGACCATTTTGTTGTCATTTCTATTGCCAATATTTTTCTTCTGTCATGTGCTGTCATTGTACAGGTTTGTCACTGGTAGCACAGTGATGGAATAATCATAAATAAATATATTTAAATATATTATATGTGTGTTATTTAAATATACATAAGCCTACCTTGATTTATTACGATATGTTTTACAGTAGAAACAGAATCAGCTGTGCGGTAACTATAATCAAACTATTCTTATTAAATGTCTTTGAAAATGGCTATATCTGAAGACAATATAAACACAACTGTCGTATCGAGTATTTGATCTTCGACAGAACCATGTATGTCAAATTTTACAAAGTCTCAAAACACAAAAACTGACGTATAAATGTTTGTGTAAGAATCGTATGTTTTATCTGAGGCTTCCAGTGTTTCTACACATTATATAAAGTTATCCAGAAGGCGTACATGGTTGATTTCGTAGTAACGTGGTTTCAGTTTTAATATACTTCCTGGTAAAAAGAAATTACAGTAATACCAGCAGCTTTTAGTTATGAGTAATTGAACGCTTCACCAGTGTTACCACTCACTATTTTAAAAAAGCTAATCACAACTACACAGGCAAAAGAATCCACAAAAGCCAAACTCTCCTATACTTATGTATGTATATATGTATATATATATATATATATATATATATATATATATATATATATATATATATATATATATATATATATATATATATATATATATATATATATATATATTAACATTTTTCAAGAGAAAATGTTGGTGGGAGTACGGTGTATATGAAAATAAAGTCTTTATTTTGGCAGCACATCCCGGTAACAGTATGTATCTACTAATTGGCAATTGTCATAAAAGTACCTCTTTTGTGTTAGTTTTCAAACGTTTTTATCATGAAATGTGGTGTTATTTAGTTATTTTTCGTCTGTGTTTTCTAAAGTGCCCAACATGGCACAAAAAAATTACAGTATGATCAGCTTAAAATAATTATATGTCCATTAAAAGAACATTACAATACTATGAACAATATAAAAGCCCATATTAATTATTTGTGATCAGTTAATGTTGAGAATATTAAATGCATAGATAAGTTAGCCCCATATTTAACACACCGAGGAACACAACATAACTGGAAGACATTACAATTCCTTCCTTTTTTATGACAAGAAATAGTGTAAAACATGACACAAAGCATTCCGTTCCCCGGACTACATCCTGGTACTTTGCATTAGTCTGAGAACGAACACAGAAGAAGAATATGCATGTTAATGACAATTGTTTGTTATCAAAGGAATACTGTTACGTTCGAACCAAAATATAAAATATTATCTTGTATATCGTCAATAAATATTATCTTGTATATCGTCAATAAATATTATCTTGTATATCGTCAATAAATATTATCTTGTATATATCGTCAATAAATATTATCTTGTATATCGTCAATAAATATTATCTTGTATATCGTCAATAAATATTATCTTGTATATATCGTCAATAAATATTATCTTGTATATCGTCAATAAATATTATCTTGTATATCGTCAATAAATATTATCTTGTATATCGTCAATAAATATTATCTTGTATATCGTCAATAAATATTATCTTGTATATCGTCAATAAATATTATCTTGTATATCGTCAATAAATATGTTTCCACTTGAAGATGAAGCTAGGTGCTTTCATAAATAGTTATCCACCGATATTTACATTTTTCTCTGTAATTACTGAGCGTATAGACTTCATATTTTGCATGAGTGCATCATTTCATAACCACATTACAGATTTATGATTATTTATTATCTATATTGAGCGGATTTATCGCGGCAGTCGCTACGAATGTCGTTTTTTATGTAGTAACGATTTTATTGTATGTAGAAAATAAATTTTCTTTCATAGCGTGGGTAAAAATGAGATATTTCGAGAATAATAGTTTTCTTTCATTGCATTGAGAATATACGCAGCGAGATATAAAGTTAATAGTGAAAAATTCATGAAATTGTATTATTATTTACGAACTTGTGAATTTAAAATAAACGACAACGAGCACTGTACGCACCGTCGTCATCATCATCATCATATTTGTCCTAACATGATCTATCTCAGTACTAATGTTGTTTTTCCGGAATCTTTGACTAACCATTTTCTTAGTGCATTCTACAATTCAGAGAAAATTATACTTGTCCAGCATTTAATATTATCAGTCTAGACCTTTCGTTTTTCAACTCTTATCAGAAACTTTTCAGCTTGATTTATCTCAGTTTGACTGCGTTGTTTTAATATGCGCTCTATTACATTGATGTTATCAAAATTCAATTTCTTCTCGTGTATCCCTAGTATTCGTTTATAATTATTTTTATTGTCCATCTACATCTCTATTTATATGTTATGAACATTGTTTAACTTTCTCTGTTACAAGTAGAAGTGTTCTCTGCAGAATTCCTTCTTATGTGCTGCTTGTGAGCTTCATGTCTGTGATTTTTGTCCATGGTCTGCCTCCGATTGCATGTGGCAGAGTACCACTGGACTATGAGGCGCTAGATGTTATCAAGAAAATGGGTAGATACTTGGTCTGTCTGTTTATAGCCATGATGGATCTCGCAAAGAAATCTGAAGGAGTATTAACCTATTGTACAGAAGCAACGACCAGAATGTTTTATGGTAACAAATGAAACAAAGATCGTATCATATATCTGAGGTCACAGGGTCAGTGAAATATTAAACCATTATGACTGGCAGGAGTATCGCATTGGTGCCAGATTAGAGACAGACATAGATTTTATGGGAATGCTGTCTAATGAAATACATAGTTGGTTGAATGGGTGAGGGGTTTCAGTTCGAAGTTAGTTTAGGATGGACAGTTGAGGAAGACAGTCGGACAGTCGAGTTCGGGACATAGTCCCTGATAGCAGTACGAAGTGGGACTGAGGACATGAGACTGTTGAGTCTCTATCTTGGACTATCATCTAGTATTTTAGATACTCGTCATTTCAAATCAATATCAATAAAACCCATAACCCTTCAGGGTCGTAGGGGTACCACATTGGAAGCTTCAGCACACAGAGTCCTCCAGCGAATTCTATCCTCAGCGATGCGGATGAGTGTGGAAATATCTATCCCTGTCCATTCCTTGATGTTGTCTGTCCATGTCTTTATTTGTCCTCCTCTGCTTCTTCCACCCTCGACAGTTCCCTGCAGTATTGTTTTTGACAAGGAATCGTGCCTGCATACATGTCCGAACCATGCTAGTTTACTCGTCATTTACCTTGATTCAGAGAGACATCAAGTTTGTAGATATTTAGTATATGCTCGGAATGTTGTTTATGTTGCAATCTTCAATATTGCGAAATAAATAAGCGGTTGTTATATGTCGAAGTTCATGAGTGGAGACTTTAATATTATGTCAGTTAGATACAAGTGTAGAACACCACGACCTGTCATATACATACGTCTTTCCTCTTTCTTTTTAAATTCGATTTTACAGCAATTTTTACTGTTTCATTATCGTTGTCTACACACATGTTTGATATTGCTCTTGAGTATATTATAAATCTTCTATTCTGTTAGCTCTTCATGTTAATATAAATATTATTGGGCTTCTGCAGTTTAAATAGTTACACTTGTACAAGGCATAAACTTGGTTATCTATGTGCTTGATGAATGTGTTTGTTTAAATGTGTTTTTCTGAATACACATTTTAATTATTCTGTAGTTGTTGTATGTTTTCTTGTTTATTTCATATCCGAGCTATCCAAATCATCCTTATATTCCATTTCTTTCTGGTTCCAATTGTGCGTGAAAATTTTGTAATACGAATAATTATTCTTCTGTGTTGTTGTTTATAATATCATTTTTTTATCAAACATTTCTTCACTTCTTGTTTCATACAGAATCCGATGAATAGTAAAGATCGATAATAGTAATGGGTTGAATGAAGCGTAAACCATCTTTCTGCCAATATTCTTCTTCCACTTTCAATATATGGTCCTCACATTTAATCCAGAATTCTATGTTAATGTCGGAGAGCATAGAATATGCCATTTTCTGAACATCATTAAGATTGAAGGTTTTATTTTCCATTGCCACGGCTCCTTTATTGCAAATTTTATTGCATTTAAATGTGAATGAAACGATGGTAGTCTTATACATCTATGTCCATGCTCCTCTATAATTTTATCAATGTGGAAAGTCTTCGCTCTGTGTGCATTCTTTACCAACATCCGCAACTCAGGTTTCAAGTACAGTTCAGTAAATGAAATATGTTCTTTTCTAAGCTATAATTTAATGTCTTCCTTAGTAGACTAGGTTGTAGTGATCTTATCGTTACATGCAACTACATTATGGTAGGAAGCGTTGTCCATTACCAGACAGGAGGGTCTATCTAACGATGGACGTACAGTCTTTTCTATCCACTCTCTAAATATTTCACCATTCATTTCAGCATGGTAGTCTCGATTATCGGTAGATTTGGAAATGAACATGAGTTCACAATTTTTCAGCAGACCTTTTTCTATGCTACATGCATGTGCCATTATTAGTCTTTGACCGTTGCTGCTTGGTACATATCTCTTAATAGTTCTTTCTGCAGATTGCCATTCATTTTCATTAGTATAGTGAGCGTTTATCCATGTTTCATCAATATATACTATTTCATAATTTTCTTTCCGCATCTCCCTAATTTGTCTCAAATATTTACTTCTCATAGTTACTAAATGGGGTGTTTCACAAATGACGCTTCTGCCACATGTATATTTGCGATATGTAAATCCGACACTCCTTACTGATTTCCATAATTTTGTTTCGAAATGTGAATGTCGGTATTTTCTAGTTACGTTTTCAATATTTTTAATGTTAATGCTTCTTTCCCATCCAAAAGCTTATGAATTGCCCTCTTAATGATTTCTTCATCGAAATTATCTACAATATTTGTCCGTCCTCTCGTTTCCTTTGTGTTTTTGACATTATGTCCTTCTTCGCTTAACCACAGTGATAGTGTTTTGTAGGATATACCCACGACATGTTGTGTTCTTTTTGAGGGCTACGATAAACTACGACATAGAGTACTGCGTCTCACTTCTTGTGAAAAATATTTGTACAATCTTACACTTTTATCTTTTAGTGTAACGGATTTAATAAACATTTTTTGATAAGCATAAAAAGTGACTTTTTAATAATTCAAGATAGGTCTAGCACACTTAACAAATAAACACCAAACAAACAGATAAACTAATAAATAAACAAACAATCAAGTTAACAAAACAAAAAACAACACATAAACAAAAACATTCATAGTTTATTAAGACATTTCTGGAGAACTAAAAAAAAAACAAATAGAAAAATTAGTTCGAAATTATCTTCTGTCACAAAATTATAACAGTATATCCTTTCAGATGTAAACAAAAGTATGTTTTTACAGTAAAATTTCATACGTTTCAGTAAAACTGAATCAATTTTGATGAAACGGAGATCTGAGGACCTATGGACATTCAGGTTTGCCAAGAGAATATTAAACATACCTAATATCTAATAATTTCTCTTGTTTACTCTATATTTATCCTTGTTTCTATTGCAAAAAATTTTTTTCTGTGATCTTGTAACCGTCACACATTGCTTAACCATATTTAGTTAAATTCTTAAATGCTTCCTTGGCAGCATCTTTAATGTCTTCAGCGGCATGTCGCAGCTGATCGTAAATATTATCTAACGTTTCCTGAAAACTTTCCCATATTTTAGGCCTACGCGGTATTTCTCTTTTAGCTGTATGCAAATTCTCTTCATCTCTTTCGGTCAGTTGAGTGCTCTTTGCTGCAACCAGTGTTGCCAATATCAGTAAAAAGACTGTGATGTAAGCTAACTTCATGTTTCTATAGAGCGGCGCTTGTTCTGTGAAAATAGAACGTATATTAAAGCTAATTATAAGAGGAAAAATGATGTGAAAGTAGAACAGATATTAAAGCAAATTATAAGAGGGAAAATGTTGTGAAAGAAATGAATAAACAAAAGCACAGACTCGTTTACTGTAATTCAGCTCTTATAACACAGGCCGTGTGTCGTCGATTATCATATCTGTCCGCAACCTCTACTTTGTGTACTGGCAATCATTTCCGATACGAGACCCCCCCCCCCCCCATCTCACACAACCATGCTCCAATTCTAAGTTTCTCAAGAAAGTTCCCACATGTAGAAGACAAATACCAACGCAGAAGAAAACATAAAAGACAAATTGAACGAACTACTCTTTGCAGACTAATAGTACTAATAGCAGACAAAAAGTACTAATAGCGACATCAGAAGAACAATTGCAAGACCATATGAACAGACTCCACATAACATGTCAAAAATTCAACATGAAGATCAGTATTGAAACGACTGAAATAATTAGAGTTCACTCATTTATGAAGCATTATGTCGAGGGAAGGGAAAACCAGTAAAGAGATACAAAATAGATGCAACAAAACATACCAGATCCTTGGAAAAATGACACTTATTTTCAAGAACAAAAATGTAAACATAGACACTAAAGTTGCATTAAACAAGACTATTATTATTCCATCACTATGCTACCAGTGCCAAACCTGGACAATGACAGCACAAGACAAAAGAAAAATAGTGACAGCAGAAATGACATGTCTACGAAGAATATTCGGAGTGTCATTAAGAGATAGAATTAATAACGAAAACATCAGACAGATAACCAAAACAATACCAGTATTGGAACACATCAAAAGACAACAGATCAAGTAGTTTTCATAAGCTTCCGCAGACTACCAACAGATAGCACACCACAAATGCCATGACACATAGAAATAACGGTTATAAAGCCAGAAGCAGACCATGTAAAAGATGGATCACAGAAATCAAAGAAGCCACAGGAACAAGCTTACAAGCAGCACACAAGAAGGCAATCTCCAGAGAACTCTTCCAACCCTGACGCCGCAAGGCAAACAAGGGACACAGCATACAGACAGACAGACAGACAGACACAGACAGACAGACAGACAGACAGACAGACAGATAGATAGATATATAGATAGATAGATAGACAGACAGACAGACAGACAGACAGACAGACAGACAGACAGACAGACAGACAGACAGACAGACAGACAGACAGACAGACAGACAGACAGACAGACAGACAGACAGACAGACAGACAGACAGACAGACAGACAGACAGATAGATAGATAGATAGATAGATAGATAGATAGATAGATAGATAGATAGATAGATAGATAGATATTACCTATCGCTCGATGATGTGTTTTCCTTCTTTCTACATGCGGGATGTTTCTACCGGTTTGTTATATAAACTGGTTTCATTCGTCCTCTTTCCAAGCCGACTACTTTGGAGATAAGTATTTATTTTACTTGCATTATGAATCTTACCTATTTTTGCTTTTCCCTTTTTTTTATGTGCACTTTCCCCTCCTTACTTACCACTATCTTCTCCTCAAACCCTCTTCTTCCTTGTCACGCTGCCCTATCTTTGCTTCCTCCTTCATCCATTTTCTATTGTCCTTCTTCTTCTTCTTCTTCTCTTTTCTTCCTATCAGTCATGTTTGTCTCTATGTAAGATTATTTTACCGTTGTCTTTTGTTTGTCCTGATATAGGCTTTTTAGTCGAAACGTTGTTTGTCACTGTGTCTCGTTGTTAGGTTGTTTCACTGACTTATTTGGTAACACTTATACTTATTTGTGTCTATTTTGTCTATTTGCCCCGTGTTACCCCAGCCACCCATTTCCTGTTTAGGGTTGTTACCCGACACAGGTAGCTTCTTCTTTTTTTCATTGATTATCAATGCAAACTTTGTAAATATATTGCACAATTCAAAAGTACCACAACAGACACACGAGGGGGGTGGGGGAGTGTGACTTCCTTAAGAGAAATAAGTTGCATACAGAATAACCCGCGCCCAATTTAGTGAACGATCTGCATGTACCTGTGACGTTACAGATCTGTACAGAACATCGTTCTCACTGCCAGTCTGTAAGTCTCTCGTGTTTGTGCGAGCTCTCAAAGCCGTTTCAAGTGTCATGTTCAGGTCTTCGATTTCCTGTGTCTATCATATTCTTGGTCTGCCTCGTTATCTTTCCTTGAACTTTTCCCTCCATAATTAATCTTTCTAAATAATTTACGTAGTGATTTAAATAACACTCTAATAGTTGTTGGCAGACCTATGTTTATTCTCTTCCAGTGTAGTCCAGGGAATACTGGTTGAAATAATTGTTGTCTCGAAGAGACATACACCACCAAGATGCAACATAATAATTAATGACACAAAAATTTACACAAGTTGAAAAAGTGAAATATCTTGGGACCCTGTTAACATTAGATGTAGATGCTCAAATGAGATAAAGAGCCGAATAGTACAAGACAAATTAGCATTCCAAAAAATGAGAACCATTTTTTCCAATGGAAGTCTATCAATGCAGAGTTCTGAGATGTTATATCGAACCAATTGATTTTTATGGATCTAAAGCATGCACTGTAAACAAAAATATCCAAAGCGAATTAGATGCTACAGAAATGTGGTTTCTGAGAAGAATGATGAAAATACCACGGACAGCTAAGAAAACGAATGCAGAGGTTCTCATTTATGCCAGCGTAAAAAGATCAATAATATCAAACGTTAGGGGCAGACAGTCAAGGTTTCTTGGGCATGTGCTGAGAAGAACACAGCTTGAACATTTAATAACCACTGGAAAGGTCAAGGGGAAAAGAGATAGGGGACGACAAAGAGAAAAGTTACTAGATGGACTTGTATCGTGGCACGGTAGAAGCTCACCAACCGAGCTTATTGACAACACAAGAGACAGAGAGTCATGGAGAAACATAAGATGCCATTCGGCATGTCACTTTATTTATTTATTGATTGTAGTCCTGGGGGCAAATACACAGGAAAATTGAAAAAATATATATTTTTTAATTATACGAAGATATTGGTATCAAATTAAAGAGTATCCATTTATGCACATTTTGCTTAAATAAATTTGGTCATAGCGTTTATATATTTTGAGATATAGACGTTTGAAATATATGGGGGTGGGTCAGGGATTTTAAAGAAATATTGCAAAAACGTGCAGCATGTTTGAAAAAAATAGGGACTAGTTCATAATACCCCCCTATGTAATTGTGGTAAATAGCCTCGTTTTGAATTTGCAAATATTTCTTGCATACGTCAAGTTTATGTATTAATTTCTAATCCAGTTATTAATTCAAATTGTTGGGTGAGGGGGGGGGGAGATATTTCTTAGTAGTGTCGAAATGTTGATGAGTCCTTCAACAGTTTGATATGGCAGATCTGCCCAAAGCACTTATACAATGGGTTGACTGCTGTTAATATTGGTGTTGGAATTGCAACCTTTGTTTTTAATGAAGGATCACAAGCTCTGCAAGCTCCACTTGGGCTGTTGCAAGTGACATGCGGAAAATTCACGTTGCATTACTGCTATTTCATTTGTATGCATACATTTTTAATTATAACTCATTTGTACTTAATATCTTCTCCAAACGTTTATAGAAGTGACCGTACGATTTTGAAAATGAAAACTTTAACATTTTTGTTCAAGATCGAATGATTTCTATTTAATTCTATACGAAATAAACATTTTATAAGTACAGTGTATTCATTCGGGTATCTACTGTGAAAGTTGCAGCCATGTGACTGTAACCGTTTTTTAAATATGAATTTGTTTTGTAACCCTACCGTCTCCTAGGTGTAACCCCCCCCCCCCTCTCTTCCCCCCATAATTAACGTACAGACTACTTCAAACTATGAGCGCATTTTCTAATTTTAAGCGTATGATGATGATGATGATGATGATGTTTGCTCTTCGCAAGCGAGATGAACATGGCATGAAAAACAATAAATGCGATGAAAAAAATATATAAAAATAAATTGGTAATTGTCTAATTTGGTTTGTGAGTTCGGAGTTGTCCGAAGTGTACTTACAAATAGACAAATGAGTCTCCTGGTTAGTTTTACTCCGTAGAATGAAATTGTGCAGCAAACCGCTGTCGTTAAATGCACTACATAAATCAGAAGTGTTAAAGTGTCGTCACCCATACAAGTAAACAGTGTAACAGCTTGCCTGAGATCTTTATGGAGAAGTGTTAGTTTTAACGCTGTTCTTTGTTAGCGAGCCGTCAGTTAATTAGTGTATGTTTCCTTCTCATGACTTCAGTTAAATAGTTCTGTGATGTTCACACGGGGAATGTAGCTCAACGTGAGAAGAGTACTATATGTAAGCATAATTATTGCATAGCTTGTTTAGGTATGAGAGATTTACTGATTTTTATGTTATCATCCTCGCACACCGAACATATTCATACGTGTTCATATCTCCGTTTCAGTAAATCTCTCAGGGTGTAGCTGCTGATGGTTTCTGTTCCGTGTTGAGTGTAATTTGTGAAATTTTTATGAGATGTTTTTCTGCCAATAATCGCCTATTACTGTGTGTTATTTTGTTAGTTTGTTTGTTAGTCTCACGTGTGACGACATAGCCTAAAAGATACCAATGGATAGTAGCTCTGTGACCAGACATGCATATCGTCAGAGGCACTAAGAAGATCAAGTTTGTGTTCAGCTATCCAGTCTTGGAGATAGGCAAAGTTCATTGCCGTGCTTAAGTCTGAATAGTCCCAAGAGGCGCATCTTCTTCTTCGATAAATTATTAAACATCACATTCAATATTGGTCATGTATAGAGCGGTTCGTTTTAGGTAATCTTGGGTTCCTGGTACTAAACACCATTTGCTGAAGTTTCTATACTGATACTACACAACAAGTAATGACGCTTCTATGCACATGCTACACAACAAGTGATGACGTTTCTATGCTCATACTACACAAGTGATGACGCTTCTATACTCATACTACACAAGTGATGACGATTCTATACTGATAATGCACAACAAATAATGACGTTTCTATGCTCATACTACACAACAAGTGATGATGCTTCTATGCTCATACTACACAACAAGTGATGATGCTGCTATACTGATACTACACAACTTCTGTGATCAATTTTTAAACATTCAGTGCAATATTGACCATGATAGAGCGTTTTTTTTTTCAGGTGATCTTGGGTTCCCTACAACCTGTTCTGTAGAGAAACTCCTGTGGGCCAGATTGCAGATTGTCGTTCTGTGTACATCGAAACAGGGAGATTCTGTAGTAGGCTATGTGTTCTGACGTAGACTGCTGAGTCTCTGAGACTGATTGGTGTAATTGTGTTTTTAGAAGGCAGTTATCCGTTCTCTGACGAAATATCGTGACCTGTTCATCTCTGCTTAATTTGTTAATGTTGCCGTGCTTGGGCTATAATTTCCGTTTAGTTATCTACATTAAGAGGCGCATATATGGCTATAAATATGTGAATCTCGACACATACATTCCGTTCTCAGATGCACATGCCAGTAATAATCAGGAGCTTAAGAACGAAAGCAGCTAGTTATTAGTTGGTTAGTTCAGATATCGGAGAATACTGATCATATACTTTATGATTTAATGGTTAGTACTCTGGACAATGGTTGGCAATCCATCGATCCGAATGGAGATCTCGGTCTAAACTAAAATTTTACATATGGAGTAACATGAGTCAATACGCAACGTTTTCACGGAGATCTACGGTTACGACCTCACTAAAAAAAAGAAGTGGGGGTGGGGGTTGTGTAAGAATAAAACATATATAACCTTCATCTAATAATAAAACATATATAACCTTCATCTAAGAATAAAACATATATAACCTTCATGTAGACAGTCTTTATCATTAAAAAAAGAGAAGTTTTCTCATCGTTTTTAAAAAGTTTAAACAAATTAATTGTTAGTCATTTCATCTGTGAAAATGTCCGATCATCATTCACCAATCATCATTTACCAACCATCCTTTCCATTCATTTCTGTCAATCATCATTCAACAATCATCATTCACCAACAATGATTCACCAACCCTCATTCACCAACCACCATTCACCAATAATCATTCATCAACCATTATTTCCCATTCATTTTTATCAATCATCATTCACCAATCATCATTCACCAACCAGAATTTAACAACCACTATTCACCAATCATCATTCAGCAACCATCATTCATCAATCATCATTAACCAACCATCAATCAACAATCATCTTTCACCAACCATTATTCAACAATCATATTTCAGAACCAGCATTCAAGAACCATTAATCAACAATCATCATTCATCAACCATCATTCACCAACCATCAATCAACAATCATCATTCACCAACCATTATTCCCCAAACATCTCTCACTTGAGAAGACATATACATTAGAGCAGTACAGATTTCACATTTTTATTTAATAATCTAGCTTTCTTTTCCCTGGAGCAAGCTCAGAAATTCCACATTGGGCAAAGAGAACGCCAATTAATTACATCAACAGTTACCCAGGGGGGGAGGGAAAATTTTTTTGACAGTTGCTGATAAGGAGGGGGTGTTTTGCACAATTTGACGTCAACAAGACGGTTGAATATGTAACAGTATCACCTAGGTCCGAATTCCCACCTCTTGGGAAATGTACCGTAATATGAGAGTAGAGAGTCTCACACATTCTTTTGGGGATAATAGAGAAGTGGACAGACCGGGACACATTAGGACCACTGATAGCAGAGGGTAGCAATTAACGGGGATTGATATCATATAATGAATCTTGACCCGTCTGTCCGAAAATGTTAATGGCAACTTGAAATACAAAAGGGCCGAACACGCCCAAATTCTACACCGCAGTCAACACTGCTGGCGGTAACAGAACACAGAGAGATCACCGGATTAGATTCAGACTTTTAAGTACGTATCGGGATGGATAGGGTGACTGTGATGTGTACGAACGCATAGATTGGTTGAAAGAGGAGAGTTGGGGGGAATGAGTTTTTGGTTAGTTGGGGGACTTAGATCAGTTGGGGGGGGGGGGGTAGTCAGTTTTGGGTTTTGAAATCAGGAGGCAGTTGAGTTTTGGAGTTCGGAGTGCACAGTTGTGCTCGGGACTAGAGGATTCGAGCTCTGGGAGTTGAGGTGCACGGTTGTGCTCGGAACTGGGGAGTCTGAGTTTGGGCCAGCGCCGGACGGGTGCCCGAAGAAGGCGACTCTGTATTTTCAGAATAGATCCATACTTTTGGATACGCTTATTTGGTTGAAGATCCAGAATATTTGGATACACGTATCTTGTTGAAAGATTCCAGCAAAATTGGTTACACATATTTTGTTGACAGAGTCCAGGTTATTGGATACAAGTATTTTGTAGAAAGATTCCAGAATATGGGATACACATATTTGTTGATAGATTCCAGAATTATTGGACTGTCATATTTTCATTGAGAATTGATATTATGCTTTTCTTTATTTGACGAATGTGGTAAATAAAGTTCACTATATGTGAGTTTGGAGTTACACAGTTGTAACGTTGTTTCATGTATGTAACGCTTGGATATAACATACGCATCTTTACACGCTACCACAAATATACAAAATAAGTTGACGTCAATAGGATGGCGCATATACAATTAAGTTGTACCAATGTTTTTGAACATAGTTAAACCGTGGGTGGGGGGGGGGGAAGAGAGGGCGGAAAGTACCTACATTTTTGACAAGTTGATGACAGGAAAAAAAGGGGGGAGGGTATTTTTCTTAATAAACGGTATGACGTAATTTATGGTGTTTTAATCTACGAGTAGTAATGAAATCAAACCAGGCATGATAAGTTATGTTGTCAACATTATGCTCTGTTCCACCCTCTTCTTTGTCAATGTTTCTTCAAAATTGTTGAACATTGTTGTCGATATCCAAATGCTACTCTTGTCTGTACAATGCCATCCTTAAACAAGTGCAGGTCTTCTGAAGTTGACTTAGTGATGCATACAGTAATTTAATGACTGTTAAGAGTGTCTGTAGAATTTGCTTACAAAATAGGTAAAACTGTATACCTCTTCACCCAATTGCTCACTAGACAAACCAAACATGCAACAGAAAACCTTAGTAGATGACATGCCGTTATATTGAGGTTATCTTCTTATAGAAGTTTCATGGCACGTCATCTATACAATCCCGTAGTCGTAACCTTCGATAACAGTTACCATATTGTTCCGACAGGCCGACGTTGTACTTGAACTAGTTACGGGCACGGCGTGGGTGGGTGGAACAGCAAAGAAACCTGTCGCAAGGGCCAGTGTTGTGCCCTGATGTCTACGTCTGTTTCAGCGGCATTAGACTCAAAACACAATCGAGTCAGATCACTGCTGGAACAGAGGGCGAAGCACTTATGGGAAGGCCCAACGTGCTGTGAGACCAGTTTCTAATCAACAATCAAGAGAAACCTCTTCAGTCAAATTTTGCTGTATCTTATATTAGTTTATCTGTCTTTTCTTTCATATCCTATTGTTAGTTATCTCTTTTTGGCTCTTTTTGGTTATTGCGACACTCTCCACCTTGTAGGATATCCTCTGACTGTTTGGTTATTCATGTTTGTTTGATAGCTCATTTGCAAAATCCAGTCCCTCAAATTGCTGATCACTATTCAAACCGTATTCCAAAATGTATTCCACTATTTCACTGTATTCCAAAATGTATTCCACTATTTCACTGTATCCCAAAACATATTCCACTATTTCACTGTATTCCAAATAGTACTCCACCTTTCCTTCTAGTTATTTGCCTCATCTCCACAGTTATAACTATGAAAAAGATTGAAATGGTTGAAAATTGAGTAAATTGATAAAAGGGTAGAAACTTTACGTCTCTGTACTCGGTTCACTACACATGCACTCTTACCGAGAGTACCACTCATGGCACGTAACTCCGTAGCTTTAAACGATAAACTCTCGAGATCTCAGAAAACAAAACACTTAGCCGAGAGCTCATCATCATTGCACACAGAGCACACCCACACAGAGCACATCCACACAGAGCACATCCACACAGAGCACATCTACACAGAGCACATCCACACAGAGCACATCCACACAGAGCACATCCACACAGAGCACATCCACACAGAGCACATCCACACAGAGCACATCCACACAGGAAACATCCACACAGAGCACATCCACACAGAGCACATCCACACAGAGCACATCCACACAGGAAACATCCACACAGAGCACATCCACACAGGAAACATCCACACAGAGAACATCCACACAGAGCACATCCACACAGGACACATCCACACAGAGCACATCCACACAGAGCACATCCGCACAGAGCACATCCACACAGAGCACATCCACACAGGACACATCCACACAGAGCACATCCACACAGAGCACATCCACACAGAGCACATCCACACAGAGCACATCCACACAGAGCACATCCACACAGAGCACATCCACACAGGACACATCCACACAGAGCACATCCACACAGAGCACATCCACACAGGACACATCCACACAGAGCACATCCACACAGGACACATCCACACAGAGCACATCCACACAGAGCACATCCACACAGGACACATCCACACAGAGCACATCCACACAGGACACATCCACACAGAGCACATCCACACAGAGCACATCCACACAGGACACATCCACACAGGACACATCCACACAGGACACATCCACACAGGACACATCCACACAGGACACACCCACACAGAGCACATCCACACAGAGCACATCCACACAGAGCACATCCACACAGAGCACATCCACACAGAGCACATCCACACAGAGCACATCCACACAGAGCACATCCACACAGGACACATCCACACAGGACACATCCACACAGGACACATCCACACAGAGCACATCCACACAGAGCACATCCACACAGGACACATCCACACAGGACACATCCACACAGGACACATCCACACAGGACACATCCACACAGGAAACATCCACACAGAGCACATCCACACAGAGCACATCCACACAGAGCACATCCACACAGGACACATCCACACAGGACACATCCACACAGGACACATCCACACAGGACACATCCACACAGGAAACATCCACACAGAGCACATCCACACAGAGCACATCCACACAGAGCACATCCACACAGGACACATCCACACAGAGCACATCCACACAGAGCACATCCACACAGGAAACATCCACACAGAGCACATCCACACAGAGCACATCCACACAGGACACATCCACACAGGACACATCCACACATGACACATCCACACAGGACACATCTACACAGGAAACATCCACACAGAGCACATCCACACAGAGCACATCCACACAGGACACATCCACACAGGACACATCCACACAGGACACATCCACACAGGACACATCCACACAGGACACATCCACACAGAGCACATCCACACAGGACACATCCACACAGGAAACATCCACACAGGACACATCCCACACAGGACACATCCACACAGGAAACATCCACACATAGCACATCCACACAGAGCACATCCACACAGGACACATCCACACAGGACACATCCACACAGGACACATCCACACAGGAAACATCCACACAGAGCACATCCACACAGAGCACATCCACACAGAGCACATCCATAGGTGCTAAGAAATCCTTCCTGAGTATAACCACAATTACACGACGACTAACGACTGACTTCCATTTATCTGTTAGCTAACCAGCATTCTTTGGCGACAATAATAATGTTCATTTCTTTCCTCGCCATATTTAAACCCCATCTCCTTTATTGTGGTTATGCACAAAATCATCTAAATTAATTTCGTTTGTTCGTGCAGTTTCTCTTTGAGTTCAATATGTGGACACGATCAACTGCGATGTAAAAAAAAGCACATTCCTTAGTCTAGCATAGACTGGACATGTAGAACAGTTCATCACGGACTGGAACATAGATGAGTCCATGACTGACATGATAACACGATTAGCCTATTACTGATTAGGCACGCTGACCAGTCAATGTTGACGTGACACAGTGACCAGTTCATTGATTAATTTATACATTTACCAATTCATTGCTAACGTGAGATACTGACCACCCCATCACTGACGTGCGACACTGACATGAAAAACTGACCACTCCATCACTGATGCGAGACAACTGACCAATCCCATCACCAACGTAAGACAATGACTAGTCACTCACTGATTTGACAAACTAATCACTCCATTACTGACGTGAGACACTGACCACTTCATCACCGACTTTGTCCCACTGACATTTCTCTAGAGCCTTGCCGAGAAACGGCATAATGAACGAAATATTTCCGCCGAATATAGATGTATCGGGCAATGAAATAAAACGACGACAGACCTCATTTCCATTATCTGGACTACACTTTGAATATGACTATTGTCCTGCTTGAAGAGAGATCCAGCAGGAGTTTGAGAATGAATGCTGAAGAAGGAAATATTCAGAATGGATATATCTGAATATAGCTGTAAACGGTTCCAAATATCTGGCAATCTAAATATCTATACTATCTGGCAATCCAAATATCTATGTAGAAATGCATACACCGATGATTAAGTACTTATGCTCATACAGAAATAATTTCTTTACATTTGGCGATATGCATAAAATACCTAGCATTGACTGCTCTTTTGTAAGCATTTTCTAACCTGTAGATCAGATAAGAATTACCCGATCACACTCTTACAGACAATACCGACACGCATCATATCATATCAAATGCTAAGACTGTATTCAAATCACTGCTATCTCATTCTACGATTGTAAAATTTCTTTCTCAGTGCCATGTCCAAGAAAGTCTATGACGTAATATATATTTCCCAGAATTATGTTCTCCAACCATACAGTAGAAACGAACCTAAAATACAGGTATACGGGTCAGAGTATATATATCTGGGTTAGCACCATACGCAGTAAAGAATAGAGAATACATAAATATAATATATAGGCTCTATCATAAATATATAATAATATATAATAAAGAACAAATATATAATAAAGTAATAATATAGAACGAGAATGGTGAAACAAATTCGAATATCTAGGAGCAAATATACACAGTTCCGGAGATTGTTTAGTCCAGAACAGGTGAATGTTTATTTTCGCAATTGCAACACTCAAATGAATACAAATGAGAAAGCCATTGCAACGTAGTAATAACGACACTAAAGTAACCATTTTAAGATCGTGTATTTTCAGTTGTAAGTTGTAGCTCATTGTAAAGAGTATGTGCAGAGTTCTTGAGACTGTTCCATGCATGCTGCAGCCAATTTTTTCTGCCTGCAAGCTGCTTCTCTTTATATCTTTCGTTAAACGGAGTACCCATGCCAGTAGAGAGGAAATAAAGTAGCTATCGCCCCCCCACCCCCCCCCAATCAAGTGGTTCTCTGGGGCTTTCGCTGTCCATTCTTCGATATACAATGATACACAATGGTAGATGCCGATATGAGTGGCTGGCATCTATGGCTGCTTCCAACCTCTGTGGCATCACGTGGATTTACTTCCAGGATATACAGACGTTTGTGTTAATGAGAGAGTTGTAAGGCTTGCATCCACAGACGGGAGTTGATAATGAGAGAGCTGTCAGGCTTTAAGCTATGACACAGTTTGTTTTCTATTTTCGCTGGTGACTAGTTTTTCTTTCAGTTTTAAATATAATCCATGAGAAAATGTTCTGAGTAACCTTAAATCTATAATGAGGCCCACATGGGCCATAAAGTCAATTTTCGCAATCTGCACTTTAAAAAAATGTATTAATGTGTTGATATTGTATGGCTAGGTTTAGGTGTATGTTTATACTTAGGTTTATGTTGGGGTTTAGGTTTATGTTGAGGGTTAGGTTTATGTTGAGGGTTAGGTTGAGGTTTAGTTTCATGTTTAGGTTTAGGCCTATATTTAGGTTTCGGTTTCGGTATATGTTTAAGTTTCGGTATATGTTTAGATATATGTTTAGGTTTACGTTACGATATGTGTTTAGGTTTAGGTATATATTAGGATTAGGTACATGTTTAGGTTTAGGTATATGTTAAGGTTTCGGTATAGGTTTAGGTATATGTTTAGGTTTCAGTATATGTTTACGCTTTTATTTAGATATATGTTTAGTTGGTTGTATATGTTTATTTTTAGGTATATATTTAGTTCGATGTATATGTGTAGGTTTAGGTATATGTTTAGTTTAGGTTCGGGTATGATGATTATCGTCTTCGCACAGCATGCATATATCTGTAGGTGCTCAGATCTCCCATGTAGGTGCTCAGATCTCCCATGTAGGTGCTCAGATCTCCCATGTAGGTGCTCAGATCTCCCATTCAGTAAATGTGTCAGTGTGTAGAGGTTCCCTTTCTTTATTGCTTTTGTATTATTTAGCGAAATCTTCGTGAACTATAATTCTTTCTAGAACGTTACTGTAGACATTTTGCCGTGTCTTTAAGACGTCTTTTACGCTAGTCCTTTATGTTGATTGCTTCTTTCCTAGTATTACCAGGAGGAAATGGTAACATAATAAATGTTACAGACGAGAGTTGTATACCCATTATACAAAACATTCATTCAGTCGGTGCAGTCTCTACAACGAACGTTGGCTGCAACGGACCTCAAACACCCCCTGTCTCTTGCCTTGGTGGTGCACTATGGTAGATTGTAACATGTCCATCTCGTGATGTTTCTCTTCAACTTGTATTTATGCCTACGTCTTGCTTGCCTCCCCTCCACTTTACCCTCAAGTGAGGTCTTCAACAACAACAACAACAACAACAAAATGTATTTGTTGGATCTTTATTTTATTTTAATTTTTTTTTATATGAAGTGTTATCAGATCCTCTGTGTTCGTTATCTTGTCCTTCCATGATGTTCTCTCTATTCTTCTATATATCGACATCTCATATGCATGAATTCTGTCTTCTAGCTGTTTGTTTACTGTCCATGTTTCTGAGCTATACATTAATATAGAATAGATGTAGCATTTTATAATTCTCATTTTTACTTTGTTTGTAATTTGTTTAAATATCAATATTTTTCTTATGTGATTTAAAGTACTTTTACTAGCCATTCCTATTTTCATTTTTTCTTCTTTATAGGACATAACACCAACATATACGCGAGAAACACAATAAATACTCGTGCAGGGCATCAAGAATATATCTCATGGTAATGGTGAAGCATCGCGAACTTTTGTGATGTGTCCACATGATGAGGCATGATTTCCTTTCCAAAATGATTCAGCAGGGAACAGTTGAGAATGGAAGAAGAAGAGAACAGAAGGAAGTAGTATCGATAACTTTAAAGAAAGTAGTATCGATAACTTAAAAGCCTAGACACGATTACGATTCTCCAAACTTATAAAAGTATCAGAATGGTGAAGAATGACTCAATTTTTGTTTAGATTTTTCCACAGTGACACCCTCTGGACATTCTCTGGACTACATCCTGCTGGAAATCTTATATGACCATGGTCTTGCTGCAAGAAAAACCCAGTGTGAGTTTGAGAATGAACGCTGAAGAAGAAGAAGAATTGCAGAAAAAATTCCCGCTGAAGTCTCATGTGTCTTGTAGAAAGGCACAAGACGGAAGGTTAATTGACCATCCCACCTAATAGTTGCTGCGGCGTAGTTCATGAAGAAGTTATTTCGTCTTTATTTCAAACTCTCGCTGGATATCTTTTCTAGCAGGGCAATAGTCTCACTAGATTTTCTAGCAGGGCAATAGTCTCACTAGATTTTCTAACAGTGCAAGTCTCACTAGATTTTTCTAGCAGGGCAATAGTCTCACTAGATTTCAAGCAGAATGTAGTCCAGAGAATAGAAATGCGGATTGTCGCCATTTTATTTGTACCAATGGTTCGACATATCAGTCTTCGGGATTAATAAAAAGTAATCTTCATCCCCGACGGCAGGTTGCTCCCATGGTATCTACTTTTAGAAAGTCATGGCTATCGCACCCAAGCTGTAGCTTAATGAGCAACATTGTTTTATTATTGTACTATGATGTTGTGCGGAATATAAGAATTATTGAAAAACTAAATTAAAAAAATACAATAAACTTTTTAGACAAGGAACCGAAAACTAATTGTTTTTGTTTAAAATCTTCCATTGTAATATGTCTATTGTTGTTCCCGGGTGAATGATGGATGTTAGCTTCCACAATTACCGTTAATCGTGGGGTTTGGACCTTCAATTGTCGTTCCAAGGCCAGATGTGTCGCCTTTGTTGCGTTGAATGCATGCTTGTTCAAGGCTATCTTGATTCTTCACTAGAAACTGGCTTCACAGCACGCAGGGTATTCCCATGAGTGCTCCGCTCTCCGTTCCAGCAACCATCCTAGTGTATGTAAACTGTAAACTCAGAGTTCTGGTCAGGTGTTGATTGTGTGATCTTCGGGACGTTAAAAAAATTACTTTTACTTCCCTCACCTCTAGATACTCCCATTTCTAACATTCTCTGTATGTGTACGTTCTCAGCCTCATTGACATCATCTTCATCTAGAAATAAATTTATTACTGCCTTCATTAAGTCTGCTTTATCTCATCTCAGAAATGTGCCGTCTACCGCCGCATTACCTGCCAATAAGTCGACTCTATCGTTTCCACTGACTGAAGCATGACCAGGGCAGTATATCCATGTATTGCTCTGGACAATTGAGTTGTTTAATAAGCCCCACCATTATTTTCTCAGCATGAATTATCTTGTGCAGCATGTTGCGAGTATTACCGAGTGTGTTAACCAATTAAGTGTTGCTGTAGCTTCCTCTATCTCCATCCTTATGCTCGATGTGACAGTGGAATATTCTGGAGATTTCTCAACAAACTTCACGCCGTTTCAGGCAAAACCCCCAACCGTTTTTATTTGTGTTTCTGTTAACGGAACCATCTGTGTATATAATTATGTCTTGTGGTTTCGAGTGTAGCAGGGCGAGTTCATGAACTGTAACCTGGGCTCTGACAGGTTTTACGACATGATGTAGATTTTCAAGTCTGTTAGTTTTCCAGACTGGAGAGCTTTAAGCACTGACCCTGCCTCTGTCAGGAATACCACAGGCTGTAGGTCGGAGTTGGAGTTCAGCAGTTTTTTAGCTGTCACACTAATTTCCTGGACTTCTGCATCATAATTATTGCAGAATTTCCCTGTCGGTGTTCTGATTGTATCATTTCCCATTATAAAAATATAATGAGAATGGAACCAGATCACATTCCAGCTTTAGCCTATAACAGAAGAATATCTGAGTACAGGGCGAGAGGAAGACCTAGAGATAGATGGATTGATAACATCAGAGACAAACTACAAGAACATGGTATTACAACAACAAATATAACAAATTTGCATTAGAAGGAAGACTTAGGCCCACACGACCCGTCACGGCATTTGTGGCTAGGACAAGACGTATCAAAATATGTTTACTGAATACTTAATATGTATCAGGTTCAGGTGTTTATTATATGCACACAATAGGATATGTTGTATATTGATAGCTATTTGAGTATGTTGTATATTGATAGCTATTTGAGTATGGTCACTGTTTACGCTATGTTTTGTTTTCTGGGAGAAAAAAGAAATTCATTTTGACAAAACCTGAATGCATAAATAAACTAATATGGTATCAATTGTTAATTTTCAAAATTTAAATTAATATTTCATTTTTTCGAAAACTAAATAAAATGAAATTAATAAAAAAATATATACCTTATAGATATGCACAGATATTGTTTATTTATATAATTCCTTACACAAAAAGTTTTTTTGTACAAATTGAAATACATGCAGAGTATCATGAAAATCATACATCACCTTGAAAGTGTCAAATATCCATAAAAAACGTCTTTAAAGGGAAACAACCGTTAAAATTGTGGACGCAAAAATGATCAATATGTGATTTAAATGGGTTTTTTCTTGGTAAAACAAAACAATTTGTAAGGTTTAACTGCTTTAAAAAATTCTACTTGACCTCTGTCCATGGTTTTCTAAATCTTCTTCTGCAGTCATGTCATTAGAAAATGTTGGTTCTCTGCAAGCAAAATATAAAAGAAATCATTGTTTATCTTCTATCTCGGGTGTGGGGAAAATGAACGGTTCGGCAAATTAGCTAGCCTCACAACCAGCAGACGTACTCAGTGCTCTTCTTTAGTCCTTACAATTAGAGGATTTTGAGATAAATGAGCATGAGTCAATATCGAGTATGCGCGATTTGGGAGCGAGGATATGAGTTGCTCGTGGAGGACTAGTTGTGGAGTAGTTGTGGAGTAGTTGTGGAGTAGTTGTGGAGTAGTCGCGGAGAACAAAAGTGGCTCGTGGAGGACTAGTTGTGGAGTAGTTGTGGAGAACAAAGATTTCACAAGAGCAGTGACCCAACATAGAATCGGAACCATCAGCTGTTATAGCATGAGATATTTACTGAAGCGCAGATATAAGACCATGAGAGATGTCAAAGCAGAAATTAACTGTCATTGAAAACTAGTGCCAGGTATCAATTTATAAATCGATCCTAACCTTCTACATAACGACCAGTACTATCATTTACTCATGTGCCACACGGTGGTCGCCGCATCTCAGCCACAGCCCTTCAACTTGGAAAAATTATCTTTAATACGCTTAAATATTTTATTGCTAAACTCTCCAATACGCGACACTATTTCATTTGAACTGTTGTTGAACTCATTTAACAACCAGCCAGATAACAGCAAAACTGCTCCAACATGCGAAAAGTGAGAACTTAACGAATAAAGTTTCAGGAATAAAAATATTACACGAACGTTTAACGTTTCGACCAAATGGTATGTGTATAAAGAAAAGTCACAAAAACACAATGGGTGGAATTCAGAAATATCCAATAACACAATATTAAACATCAATTTTTCAACTCTGGGACATCTTTGTTCCTAGTCTCCTAAATCTTTGCTCTCGCTACAAATACTGAAATTGGATGACAAACTCTAAGAAAATAACATGCTTAAGAAAAGTTATTAAAGGCACATTTGTAATATGATTTAATATGTTTCAATAATACAATATTACTGGCATTAGGCTAAAGGTCAGTTTGGTGTTAATATTTGATCAGGTCATCATAAAATGCCATCAATATTGTAAGCAGGATTCATGTTCCCATATTCTCTTTGTCTGGGAGCGTAGTCAGGGTCGACATTACTAGACCACACTCTGTCCGGTTGGTCACTAACTCTTGCCACAGGGTTGTTTCTCTGTCCAGGTTTTTCGAAGGTTTCGTCGTAGTTGGCTGGTTCTGGTGTTTTGTTTCTATCTGGTATCTGTTTATAACTATCGTCTTTAAAATCTGCTCAATGTAAAACAAAAATACATCTAGTATTAGTGAAATGGAACACATATGCCTACATTTCATATTTATATAAAAGGATGTGTTCACCAACAATGCGATTTATATATTGAGAACACTAATAGAGAGGTCTATAGAGGTAAAAACAGATCTGTACCTCTGTTTTATAGACTACACTAAAGCTTTTGACAAAGTTAAACATAGCGAAATTATACACATGCTAGAGAATCTGAACATTGACAGCAAGGATTTAAGAATAATCAAGAACATGTACTGGCAACAAACAGCAGCAATAAGAGTAGGAAAGCAATTTGGCCCTTTTCAACAAATAAAACAAGGAGTCAGACAGGGATGCGTGCTTTCACCAGACCTGTTCTCTCTATACAGTGAAAACATATTGCGTGCAATAGTAGATATCCCAGGAATATCAGTGGGAGGACATAACATAAATAATTTGAGATATGCGGATGACACTGTTCTGATTGCAAAAAGTGAGGAAGACCTTCAAAAATTAATTAAAGTAGTAGTCACAGAAAGCAAAGAGAAAGGCCTCTTCCTAAATATCAAGAAAACAGAAGTAATGGTTATTTCAAAGAAAGAAAATAACACACCTTGCAAGATCATAGTGAATGATATAGTATTAAAACAGGTCCACCAATTCAAATATCTAGGTACAATTATAACAGCAGATGGAAGAAGTTCAACAGAAATAAGATGCAGAATAGGACAGGCAAAAACAACATTCAGAAAAATGAAAAATATACTGTGTAATATGACCTTGTCATTAGAGGTGAGAAAGAGAGTTCTGCAGTGCTATATAACCCCTATACTAACATATGGGTGCGAGTCTTGGACAATAAACAAACTGGAAAGTGGGAGATTGGAGGCAACGGAGATGTGGTTCTACAGAAGAATGCTGAGAATACCATGGACTGCCAGAAAAACTAATGTAGATGTGTTAAAAGAGTTAAATGCGAAACGGACCTTAATCAACAATATAAGAAAAAGGCAATCTTCTTTTTTTGGCCACTTCATGAGACAGGCAGGTTTAGAGAACATAATCACAACAGGCAAGATTGAAGGCACCAGAGACAGAGGGCGACAACGTGAGAAAATATTAGACAGTTTGACAACCTGGCACGGCAAAGAAACAACAACGACTTTGATACATAATACTGTGGACAGAGAGCTGTGGAGAGCCATGACCGCCTACGCCACCCGGCATGGCACCTGATGATGATGATAAAAGGAAATACTGTCAGGGCGTAAGAAACGTCACCAATAATAGTGTAGTTTTAAAGTGTTCAAAACGTCATCAAAAAATGGCGTAATTTGTATGTGTTGGAAGTTCTTCTCACCGTGACCCAAAAATGGTTTCAAATAATACTGACAATGTTGCTTGTCATGTATGTTGTTAGAGGCGATATAAGGAGTTGGTTGTCCCATCTCACAGCTCGAATTTACCCTTAAGCCATACTAGTTAGTTAGTCGTTGGATCGTGTCACTGCACTCCGGACAAGTCCATAGGTGCTCAGATCTCTCATTGAGTGTAGCCGCCATTACACGTTGACTGACGGTCCCAGTACGCAGTTGATTGACCATCATTCTTTCTTGCCCACGAAACCGTTCTTTTCTAGCGACACCACATTTCACACAAAATTCCTTTATTCTAGTCATGGAACAAGAGTCATCGTCACTTATACAGGCATTTGTTCGTGCGTTTTCCCGTAGGGCGTTCAAAATGCCTGCTCGATCCATCGCTCCACCAATAGCCGTAGTAGCAGCGTGTGCGGCCAGCATATCTGCTCTCTTATTACCCCGGACTCCCGCATGTCCCGACACAAAAATGAAAGTCACTTTACGTATACAGGAATTCTTCACTGCATCCAGCCACTGTTCCCGAATCTGTCCCGCCTGAACTGTCACAATCATGCTCATCGAGTCACTGAGTATGCAGGCATGCTCGGAGATAGTCTGCAAGCAGACCCATTGCAAAGCTTTATTTACTGCCAGAATCTCCATTGTCATGTTGCTTATCGCCTGAGCGAATACACCACTTTCCTCTCTGATACCCCCCCCCCCCACATATGAGCCGTGAAGGCCCAGGTACTTCTGACGTGTCTCTGAACCGACCCATCTGTATATATAATCATATCACCTTCCGTGGAATTTTCACCGATCAGAGCGAGTACCTCCAACTCCACCACTGTCGGACACCATTCCCTGCACCGACTCCACCGCTGTCGGACACCATTCCCTGCACCGACTCCACCACTGTCGGACACCATTCCCTGCACCGACTCCACCACTGTCGGACACCATTCCCTGCACCGACTCCACCACTGTCGGACACCATTCCCTGCACCGACTCCCCCACTGTCGGACACCATTCCCTTCACCGACTCCACCACTATCGGACACCATTCCCTGCATTCTCTACTGAGTGTTATTATTACTTTGAAGACTGTCGGACAATCTAAGGGCGCACAACTCCATCCGCACCAGGTAGCACATCCTCTAATCTGCACACACTCTGTATAATATCCTCTGCGCGCCCCATCCACGACTTTCCTCTCTTAAGGTGACTGCCTTTCACTTTGAGAATTTCAGGGTGTAGAGGATGTTCTTTATCAGCGGTAATTTGTAGGTAGTCCCGCGACCTGCAGATTTGTATTCTTTGCTCTGCAGTTGGGCAATCCAGTAAGTATCGCATAGCCCGAGCCGACGTATCTCTCGTACACACCACAATGATTCGCATTGCCTCCGTCTGGATTCTATCCAATCTTTCTGTTTGAGCCTGTCTCAGTGTTAGAATCGCCAGTGCGTACTCTACCACTGTCACCACCAATCCATGATACAGCGAAATAGCAGCCTCTGTTCACACTGAGCAGCAGCCATAATTGTTTTCACCGCAAGACCTTTATAAGCCTTTACAATGATGTGGTCAGCATGATCTTTGAAACTCACACTGCGGTCTAACATACGCCTTAAGTACGTCATTGTGCTGGTTCTCTCGAGGACATCCCATCTCAAAGTAACCGATGTGGACGTGTTTACTAAGTAATTATTTAGGAAAAATCATGCTGTCGATGCTTTTGATGGATTAACAAAAGCTCCAGATTTACTGCACCAATCTCCTATACGATCACGCTCCCTCTGCAAATTCCTGGCAATTGTTTCTCTATCTTTGCCCTGCCTATATACCACGATGTCATCAGCATAAGACATGGTTCTCCCTGGTCCTGCAATCTGACAGCATGTAATTTGAACTTATACACATTGAATAGTACTGGGGACAGAGGTGACGCTTGTGGTAGTCGCGGGTTTGTGATTGTTGGTGCGGAAAGCCAACTCCCACACTTAAGAACAACTTTCCTCTGAAAAAGTGCCGAGATAATCCACCTGACAATGAAATGACTAACTTGAAGTTGCAGCATTATGGTCATCAAGAAATCCACGGGAGCTCTGTTATAATCATCTTCCAGGTCTATTGCAGCTGCTCTTGTAATCTACACACAATAGTAATCTACACACAGCTACCCTCTGTTAGTAGATTACTTCACACAGCTACCCTCTGTGAGTAGGAGATTACTTCACACAGCTACCCTCTGTTAGTAGATTACTTCACACAGCTACCCTCTGTGAGTAGGAGATTACTTCAAACAGCTACCCTCTGTTAGTAGATTACTTCACACAGCTACCCTCACTGAGTAGATTACTTCACACAGGTACCCTCTGTTAGTAGATTACTTCACACAGCTACCCTCTGTGAGTAGATTGCTTCACACAGCTACCCTCTGTGAGTAGATTACTTCACACAGCTACCCTCACTGAGTAGATTACTTCACACAGGTACCCTCTGTTAGTAGATTACTTCACACAGCTACCCTCTGTGAGTAGATTACTTCACACAGCTACCCCTTGTTAGTAGATTACTTCACACATCTACACATTTATGATTATTGATATTCTTTGTTGTTGCTGTGAAGACATGTTATCTAGTCGTGGTGAGTGACACCATGGTTGTTGATGCTCCCCTTTGCCCAGCATCTCTGCCATCAACATTTTGTACTTTTTATGATAGTACTATTGTTCTGCTCGATGTAGAGGATGACTAAATTTAGTTTCCAGCTTCTGTTGGCTGGATTCTTAATTCATATCTCCA
Organism: Meghimatium bilineatum; assembly: GCA_034231615.1. NCBI lineage: Eukaryota > Metazoa > Mollusca > Gastropoda > Stylommatophora > Philomycidae > Meghimatium > Meghimatium bilineatum. The sequence continues at coordinate 85,789,016 of CM067319.1, forward strand.
CTTCATAGGGAGTTGACCTGGATGACCGGCCCAATCTTAGTTTCCAGCTTCTTTTGGCTGTAATATCTCCACTTCATATGGAGTTGACCTGGGTGACACGTATTGGTATGAAAACTACTCTGAACAAACTACCTATTGCACATAGAAACTAAAAACTAATTCGTACACACACACACACACACACACACACACACACACACACACACACACACACACACACACACACACTCTCTCTCTCTCTCTCCCACACACATGTTAATGGACTTTTCATTAGAGGAAAGTATCACTATAACGACTTCATAAGGGGATAGTATCACTATAGCGACATGTCATCTTGTAGGTTTTATTTCTGCATGCTAGTTGATCTGATGTGTCACTGATAAATTCACATAAACACAAACATAAAGTCATGAATACAAATATATGTTTTCTTTCTTACGTTCTTTCCAGAATTTGTCTTCAAAATTTCCAGCCCTTGGCTTGTTTCTGTTAAAGAAAGAAATCAGTTATTAGTTTCACATCTATAAAGAATTGGTTTGATATAGCATCCTAACACTTCGCATATGCATTGATTGTAGCCCATTGCATTCACTGTTTGTCTGGGATACGATACAATAGTAAAGATGATTAGAAGCATGCAATGATCAACTCATTGAATATGTCAATCCAACACTTAAAAATCCTGGTCTACTAAAAATGAAAATAATCGTTTCACTTACCCTTGTTCTCTTGGTGTGACTTCTATAACTCGTGTGGGTTTTGGCTTACTGAAATAGATAACAAAAATCTGGATATTGTTCATTCTCAAAACAAGTTGGAAATCGTTGCACAATTTCGCCGAATACAAGTTACTAATATTTAATCATTATTTTTCATTTTTCATCTGGATATGTTATTGTTGTTGTCGATATCCAGCTGAGGTTGAGTAGTTCTATTCATGGCAGCCCAATACCCTTCTTAAAAATGTCCAGGGCTTCTGAAATTGACTAAGTGATCCATACAGTCAGTGCAGGATTTACGTATAAGCTACAGAAGCTACAGCTTAGGGACCTCACTTTCCTGAGCAACTGTCATATATGCTTAAATATATTGCAGCATTATTTGTCTCAATGCTGCACTCCCGGAAAGCTTAGGACCTTATCAAGTCTAAAGCTGGCCCTGCATACAGTGAGTTAGTGAATATTTAAGGGTGTTCGTAAATTTTGTTTCTTGACCGTTGAAAAGTTAAGGGTAGTCAATAAAGAGGTGTTCCACTGTTTCGTTGGGATATCCGCATCATCTACGGATGAGTACTTGCTGGGGACTGATGATGTTTAAATGGCTATTGACTCGCATATCCTGTTCGAAGCCGAAAGATAAAGGATTGGATTCTCCCGCAGAGTTTATCTACTATTTCTTATCTCCAGATTTATCATCCCCTTGTCCATCTCATCCTGTATTCATTTTATGTCGTTCTCCCATTATTCTGCTAGGCTTTTCGTTTCCTTCCTCATTTTCAATATGTTTCATACCATGCTTTAATCTCTTAATCATCCCACCGCCACACAACACGTGCGTTTTTAAGTGTTCTACATGTCTGCTATCTTTTTTCTGATTAAGGCTTTTTACTCGAAACGTCGTCTATAGCCATCTCGTTATTAATATGTTTATAAATATTGATAACATTAATACATATTTGTTTATTTTGCTGTTGTTTGAGTAGCTTGATAAGTTATCTAGATCTTCGAGTAATTTGTACCGTTTGTATACACACACAAAATAAGAAGGCTCAGTTCTGGAGGACTTGTGCGTACTTGATCATGATTTTGACTCAGTTTAGATCTAGGCTTCTGAATAGGATATGCTACACATTGTCAGAGCCGATAGCTTGAGATCTATTTCGGATCTGGCAGTGTCATTTAAATGTATATGTGACTACAAATTCACCAAGAGTTGAACATTGCTGAGTGATGCTGCAGGGAACAGGTTCGTATGGAATAAGCAGAGAAGGGAAAGACAATTCTGGACCGGAAAAAGACCGGACAGATCAAGATTTTTTCTTACTCATCCACATCGATGAAGATTGAAATGTCTGTAGTTCTGTACATGATGATGAATACAATGTTGGCTGACTCGGACATGTTATGTGGGCTGACCCGGACATGTTATGTGGGCTGACCCGGACATGTTATGTGGGCTGACCCGGACATGTTATGTGGGCTGACCCGGACATGTTATGTGAGCTCACTCTGATATGTTATGGGCTTATGGGTGGATTATTCTGTATTTTTAAAAATTTATAATACGAAGAAAAAGGCAAAGAAAAAAGACAGACCAATGATTTTTCTATATACCTGACAGTTCTCCTTGCACAAGCATCACCGTCACACTGGCAAAGACCTCTTTCACATCCTCTAGTCCAGTGATTGGCAGGTATCCCATTAGCACAGAAGGGTAGAACGCGAGAGAGGCATAACCATGCGGTGATAGCTGCAAGATATAGTCATCTATTGGTCGCGGTATAGACACATAGTAGGCCAAAACAAACATCTTATTTTGTGAGAATTTTCTATCTCATGATCTGAATAATGTTTGATGAGGCTTGATCTGAATAATGTTTGATGAGGCTTGATCTGAATAATGTTTGATGAGGCTTGATCTGAATAATGTTTGATGAGGCTTGATCTGAATAATGTTTAATGAGGCTTGATCTGAATAATGTTTGATAAGGCTTGATACGAATTATATAGTGGTAGCAATGATATGACTTTACAGATGTGTCTTTACAGACGGTCAAATGGCAGATCAGTTTAAATTGCCGAGACACAGTCACTACGTGTCACACATGACTGTTTGCACGGACAGGTGATATAGATAAACTGTCTTCCCAATTTATAGTAAATACCCCTTGGCTTTATTGATTAGTACAAAGGTAAGGCAATACCACTACGCTTGGTAAATAGCTTGGTAACTAGCTTGGTAACTAGTTTGGTAACTAGCTTGGTAACTAGCAGAAATTTATTTCTATTGTTTTTTCTTTGTATTTGCCGTAAGATGTCACCGGATTTGAATGACAATCGGTTTTATACCTGTATCACGTTTTATCGCTGTATCATCTTTGGTAACTTGATATTGCAGTAATAGTGTGTCAAATAGTTTTGGAACTCCTTCAATCCACCTTCTTGATTTTCCTCCGCATCTTGCTGTTTCCATTTTCATGGTACACGCTAGTGTTGCTTCAGTGTCCGAACTATTTCAGTCTTAGCTTTTCCATATATTTTACCACAGACGGTGTTCCAACAGTTCTTGTGTAATCTCTTCATTCCTCACACGACCTCACACGATCACTGTGTTAATAACTGGGCTTAAATCATAATATTACAGGATTATCATGCTGTAAGGATAGTGATTTTAAGAAAACATAGTTCGCTGTAATCGGATGTGTTGGCCCGAAGGCGTAAATATCACAGTTAAACTGTAGAACATGACACAGCGCATTCCATTATCCAGACTATATCCTGCTACTCTGAAGGAGTTTGAGAATGAATGGATAAGAAGACGAGAATGAAGGTGATTATGATATGGATGATACAGGAACGGATGATTATGATATCGATGACGCAGGTAAGGATGATTATGATGTGACGATCCAGGTAAGGATGATTATGGTATCAATGATTGCACTGAATAAATTAAATTCGTCTGCCATAAATGTCTTAGAGTACTCTTAAATATTGTGTGGAAAGAATTCAAGTCAAACAAGCAAGTTAGAGAAGACACCAAACGGTAAACTGTTTCTACAACAATAAGAAACAATGATAGACTTATAATGGACATGTAATTATAATAAATGAAAAAAAATGTGCCACTATAAACATTAAAATGGGCACCAGACGGTCAAAGAAAAATTATAGGAAGACCAAGAGAGACTCTTCACAGAGCAACAGTCAATGAGGATATGGCTGTGAGTCTCATCAACGTACAAGAATTACACACAGTAGCATCACATTGCTCGAACTACAGAACTCCGGTTCCTGCCCTATGCACCGTATTCGGCACTGAAGGAATATATATATTTCTGATAATAACAATAATCATGGTAATAAATATGATGTCTGTAATTATAAACGTGATAACTATGATGTCTGTAATTATAAACGTGATAACTATGATGTCTGTAATTATAAACGTGATAACTATGATGTCTGTAATTATAAACTTGAGAACTATGAAGTCTGTAATTATAAACTTGAGAACTATGATGTCTGTAATTATAAACTTGATAACTATGATGTCTGTAATTATAAACTTGATAACTATGATGTATGTAATTATAAACGTGATAACTATGATGTATGTAATTATAAACGTGATAACTATGATGTCTGTAATTATAAACGTGATAACTATGATGTCTGTAATTATAAACGTGATAACTATGATGTATGTAATTATAAACTTGATAACTATGATGTCTGTAATTATAAACGTGATAACTATGATGTATGTAATTATAAACGTGATAACTATGATGTCTGTAATTATAAACGTGATAACTATGATGTCTGTAATTATAAACTTGATAACTATGATGTCTGTAATTATAAACGTGATAACTATGATGTCTGTAATCATAAACGTGATAACTATGATGTCTGTAATCATAAACGTGATAACTATGATGTCTGTAATCATAAACGTGATAACTATGATGTCTGTAATTATAAACTTGATAACTATGATGTCTGTAATTATAAACGTGATAACTATGATGTCTGTAATCATAAACGTGATAACTATGATGTCTGTAATCATAAACGTGATAACTATGATGTCTGTAATTATAAACTTGATAACTATGATGATAATCCTTTTTCAGTGATGATGGTGAGTGTGAGGTAATGATAGTGATGTCGAAAATGTATTCTAGACACGTTCATGATGATGATGAATGTGGCAGTAACAGCGTCGATGATGATGATGATGATGATGATGATGATGATGATGATGATGATGATGATGGCTGTTATTCTGAAGTCGATGTATTACTTACCAAGAAAGGCTACTCCTACAAGTGCTGATATAACTATCCACCACAGATTTTCCTCGGTGGAAAATGTCTCCGGTCTTAGAGGTTCAGTTGTAGTTGTTGTTGTAGTAGTTGGTGTTGTTGTAGTTGTCGTTGTTGTAGTGGTAGTAGTGGTAGTTGTTGTTGTTGGACATGGCTATGAAAGAGAAACGCATTAGACAATTAATTTTTCGAATTTCTGCTACCTTTGTCTTTTTATTTATTCTTTGATTACTTGATTAATAGATTATTTGATTAATTGCTGCTTCATTGATTGATCTGTTTATTCATTGTTTGATTGTTTGATTCATCCATCGATTGTTTGATACATCCATTGAATGTTTGATTAATTTGTGATTGTTTCATTGATTGATTGGTTGTTTGATTCATTGGTAACCAAATTCGTTTACTTTCGTTCGGCTTGGAGCCTGCCCATATCTGCAGTTTTGTTTCTTCTATAAATTTGACTGTGTTTTGTAACTCGTACAGATGTCTGTAGAATTTTTCTTTCATTGTTGTTTCTCTGGTCCAGTGTATATGCCTCTTGAAGAATATGCTCTGCTGTCTGCGGTGTCTATCCACAGGAAAGCCACATACTTATTTCTGAGACGAACTTAGTTCAGGAACTAGTACCATCAGCGAATCTCCTTAGCGTAGGGGCTTAGCTGTTCGCCATGTCTTTAAGATAAGGTAGTAAAGGGGAATGGGTTGTAATGGTAATCCGATAACGACTCTTTATATTCTCTATAGACTTTGATCACTTCTTTCATTGGATTGTCTCCCCGGACAATCTATGCCTGTTGATGCTCTCCACTTCTCTCTGTACTATGTACTTCTATTAAACTCATCCAAGAACAACTGTGTATCCAGAGATAGCGATGTTTATTTGTCAGAATGTCAGTTCAATATCAAGGTACAACAACAAATATATAAAATATTCACATTCAGCATCAATTTGTTAGCGTTCTACCTATAAGTCGCAATATCTTCTATCGTAAAGATTATATATAATTTTACTGATACTATGATGGATTATCTAGTGTTGCGTGCTAAGATACTCTCTAGTTCTTAGCCTAACTCTCTCGGAACCCTTCTTCGCAAACTCAATCTCTGGAGCTATCTCTTAACCTAACTTCATAACTACCTCGTCTAGCTTGGAACCTGAGCCTACTCGTTCTAAGTCCCATCTCTAAACTATGACTTCTGTCAGCTCTCTGCCTCAACTGCTCTTCTGTTCACCTCAATCAGTGAAAAGGAAGTCGTTCTAAAACTCAAAACATTCCTTCTCGTTGCTTGTAGATTTTCTCACCTCTATCATTATGTCAAAGCAGTTGATTGATCTACTTCAAGGCCTGCCCCCTCACAGGATAAATACTGTGACATCTCTTGTCAGTCTTCTCTCAGACAAAGGATAAATGTTCCAGTGTAGGGTAACAACCACAAACAGAAAGTAGGTGGCTGGAGTAACACTGGGCAAATGTCAAGATATACAAAAATAGGTAGATGTGTTACCAAAATAAAACATAAAACAACCTCACAACGAGATACAGGGACAGACGACGTTTCGACTATAAAGCCTTCATCAGGACAAACAAACGACTACAATAAAACAAATCTTTCATGGAGACAAATAGGGTTATAATAAGGAGGAGAGGATGACAATAGCAGATAAGTAATGGAGGAAGAAAAGATGTGGAAGCATGATATGAGAGAAGAAAGTATGGGGAGAAGATATTAGTAAGTAGGGAGGGGAAAGTAGACTGAAGAAAGTGAGATGGAAAAAGGAAAAGACATAGTAGGAAGTAAATTAAAAGTAAATTAAAAATACTTACCTCAAAAGTGGCAACACAAAATGAATATTACAGACAATCATAATGTAAGGGAAGAGCACAATGAGATGGTACGAGCGATCAGGTGGGAGAAAGATCAGATAGGGGAGAGAGAAAGAGGCAAAAAAAAGGAAGGAACAGATGAGGAAGATCAAACAGCAGGAAGAGAATATGAGCAGATAATGGTGATATATGAGAATAAAATAGTGCAATAACTTAACTGATGCAGCCACTATTCAGAGCTCCTTACATCTGAATGATCACACACATTATAGCAACAAAGTAAAAACATGGACAGTGAAAGTCAGATTTTTATCAAGGCTATAGTAGCATGTATTTGTAGAGGTTAGAGAAATACGGACATGCCACAGTAATAGACAGTACCCCAGACGCATTTTTTGTTTTTGTCACCTTTGACCTCATTTCTATCGTTTAGGCCAATTTACTAGACATGAGAACGCAAGTTGTGTCGTCCATACGTGTCGTCTTTAATTTATATGTATTTGTGAACCTCGATAAAGGCCTTTCGGTCGAACATTATGTGCGCCTAATGTTTGTTTCGTATTATTAGCAAAACTTTATTACCTCGTTTCAAGATTTACCTGTTGGATTTCAGTTTTGCGCAGTGAGTGCATATTTTCGTTCGTCGTAAAACTAATTTCTACGAAGACATATTGTTATACATTGTTACAACAGTTTCACTTATGGAATTTCATGAGAAATAAGAGATTGTACCCGAAGATGGGCGGATTAATTTCATGAGAAATAAGAGATTGCACCCGAAGATGGGCGGATTAATTTCATGAGAAATAAGAGATTGTACCCGAAGATGGGCGGATTAATTTCATGAGAAATAAGAGATTGCACCCGAAGATGGGCGGATTAATTTCATGAGAAATAAGAGATTGCACCCGAAGATGGGCGGATTAATTTCATGAGAAATAAGAGATTGCACCCGAAGATGGGCGGATTAATTTCATGAGAAATAAGAGATTGCACCCGAAGATGGGCGGATTAATTTCATGAGAAATAAGAGATTGCACCCGAAGATGGGCGGATTAATTTCATGAGAAATAAGAGATTGCACCCGAAGATGGGCGGATTAATTTCATGAGAAATAAGAGATTGCACCCGAAGATGGGCGGATTAATTTCATGAGAAATAAGAGATTGCACCCGAAGATGGGCGGATTAATGTCCTTTTAATCTTCAACAACCTCCACCTTCCTTTCTTTAAACTGATCTATGGAGCTGGTTATAACATTATCTTCACTTCACAATTTACAATATACAATTTCTACTTACTTTGCTGGATATGGTTACTGTGCCAGGTACAAGACATGTTAAAGGTCCTGGGTACTGTCCGTGATCAGATGCGACAACCGTGTACGTAGCACTGGTACCTTCAGGAAATATTGTGTTCACAATTACGTTTCCGTCAGGTGTGATTGCTATACTATTGTCACCGCTGATCTTTCTGAATGAGATCACGTTATTGTCCTGAAAGATATTACATTATAATATTAGACAACAAATTTAATTTTCATTGTTCTGTAGACAATCTGTAACATTGTCTGTATGTTGTATAGATCAGATCAAATACCACCTTTACACTAACTAGACAAATAAATAGATAGATAGATAGATAGATAGATAGATAGATAGATACATAGATAGATAGATAGATAGATAGATAGATAGATAGATAGATAGATAGATAGATAGATAGATAGATAGATAGATAGATAGATAGATAGATAGATAGATAGAGAGATAGATAGATAGATAGATAGATAGATAGATAGATAGATAGATAGATAGATATTCTGAACAATGCCATGGTTCATTATTCACAACTTAAATATACAGTGCAAAATGTTGAAATTATCGTTGCAGCGATTAAAGGGATGCGGATATCAATGACAGCCTTAATTGAATCAGCACATCACATGAAGATGATCTGTAAGGTTGGAGACAAATTAGTAAAAGGGAAATTTTGATTGCAAATTGTAGATAAAACTAGAATCCACAATTCTAAATTGAACTATACATGATAATATTAATAATAATAAAGGATAATGTTAGCAAAATAATAATAAAACCTTTAACAAGTCAGGATTGTAGGGGTGCCAGACTGGAGACATCAGGGGTGTCACACTGAAGATATGAGGGCAGACAACCTGGAGACATCAGGAGAGTCACACTGGAGATATCAGGAGTGTCACACTAAAGATATCAGGGGTGCAAGACTGGAGACATCAGGGGTGTCACACTGGAGACATCAGGGGTGCCAGACTGGAGACATCAGGGGTGTCACACTGAAAATATGAGGGCAGACAACCTGGAGACATCAGGAGAGTCACACTGGAGATATCAGGAGTGTCACACTAAAGATATCAGGGGTGCAAGACTGGAGACATCAGGGGTGTCACACTGGAGACATCAGGGGTGCCAGCCTGGAGACATCAGGGGTGTCACACTGAAGATATCAGGGGTGTCACACTGAAGATATCAGGAGTGTCACACTGAAGATATCAGGGCAGCCAACCTGGAGACATCAGGAGAGTCACACTGGAGATATCAGGAGTGTCACACTAAAGATATCAGGGATGCAAGACTGGAGACATCAGGGGTGTCACACTGGAGACATCAGGGGTGCCAGACTGGAGACATCAGGGGTGTCACACTGAAGATATCAGGAGTGTCACACTGGAGACGTCAGGGGTGCCAGACTGGGTGTCACACTGAAAATATCAGGAGTGTCACACTGGAGACATCAGGGTGTCACACTGAAGATATCAGGGGTGTCACACTGAAGATATCAGGAGTGTCACACTGAAGATATCAGGGCAGCCAACCTGGAGACATCAGGAGAGTCACACTGGAGATATCAGGAGTGTCACACTAAAGATATCAGGGGTGCAAGACTGGAGACATCAGGGGTGTCACACTGAAGATATGAGGGGTGCCACACTGGAGACATCAGGGGTGTCACACTGAAGATATCAGGGGTGCCAGACTGGAGACATCAGGAGTGTCACATTGAAGATATCAGGAGTGTCACACTGAAGATATCAGGGGTGTCACACTGGAGATATCAGGAGTGTCACACTGAGGATATCAGGAGTGTCACACTGGAGATATCAGGAGTGTCACACTGGAATTATCAGAGGTGCCGGACTGGATATATCAGGAGTGTCACACTGAAGATATAAGGGGTGTCACACTGAAGATATCAGGAGTGTCACACTGAAGATATCAGGGCAGCCAACCTGAAGACATCAGGGGTGCCAGACTGGAGATATCAGGAGTGTCACAATGAAGATATCAGGGCAGCCAACCTGGAGACATCAGGAGAGTAACACTGGAGATATCAGGAGTGTCACACTGGAGATATCAGGAGTGTCACACTGGAGATATCAGGAGTGTCACACTTGAGATATCAGGGGTGTCACACTGGAGATATCAGGGGTGTCACACTGGAGACATCAGGGGTGGCAGACTGGAGACATCAGGAGTGTCATACTGAAGATATCAGGGGTGCCAGACTGGAGACATCAGGGGTGCCAGACTGGAGCCATCAGGAGTGTCACACTGGAGATATCAGGGGTGTCACACTAGAGATATCAGGGGTGTCACACTGGAGATATCAGGGGTGTCACACTGGAGACATCAGGGGTGCCAGACTGGAGACATCAGGAGTGTCACACTGGAGATATCAGGGGTGTCACACTGGAGATATCAGGGATGCCACACTGGAGATATCAGGGATGCCACTCTGGGGACATCACCACAAAAACTCAACATGCACCTCTATTTTCAACCATTTGGGGGAGTGTAGAAAATCATGCCCAGACCTTTCTTTCATGTTGTCTATCGAGGATTTTTTTGACCATATCCTCTCCTTTTGCACTCGACAATTCTTTGCAAAATTGTTTTAGAAAATGAGGCGCGTCTTCTTCTTCTTCATCTTTCGTTCACTTGAAACATGTCTATATCTGTAATTCCGTCTCCCCAACAAAACCCACCCTCTTTTGCAGTTCGCACAGTGGTCCATAGAGCCCCGATTCCAGTGTTGTTTCCCCCGGCAAATATGTCCGCCCCAGCGTTTCACGCTCAGAACACTCTTGAAGTATATGTTTGGCACTCTGTGCTGCCTGTCCACATGTACACATGGCCGTGTTTCCAATCTTGAACTTTGTATACATGTGACTGCGGAGTTGGTTTTGTCCTGTTCTGAGACGTAGAATTATAACTTGTTCTCATCTGTTCATAATGTAATAGTCATCTTGTGTTGGTGTTTGTGGCTTTCTTATTGACTTGATCATCTGGTTTTTTTATGGTAGGGGATTGGTACATCTGGTTGGTCTTCGGCAGCACCTTCCTTAGCCAGTTGGTCTGCTTTTTCATTTCCTGGTATTCCACAGTGAGAAAATATCCACTGCATGGTTACCCTATACTGGTAAGACAATTCATTAAGTAGTTTTTGCAAGTGATTTAGTTTTCCAGACTGGAGAGCTTGAAGCACAGACCTTGCATCTGTCAGAAATACCACAGGCTGTAGGCCAGAGTTGGAGTTCAGAAGTGTTTCAGTTGCAACACTAATTGCCTGGATTTCTGTATCATAATTATAGGTGCGTCTCATTACATGTGCAAACCAAACAAGAAAAAAAGGAGGGTGTTTCTCGTTACATATCTAAACCTGTAACGCTGGGGAAGTAGGGGGGGGGTGGCTTGCTTCATGTCACTGGTCATCAATATTTTGTTTTTCCATGCCTTCTAAATTAAAAGTATAACTGGAAATTAGAATTCGTAGTTTTAATTAGAAACTAGAAATGGTAGTTTTGATTTGAAATTAGAATTCATATTTTTAATTGGAAACTGGAATTAGTAGTTTTAATTAGAAATTAGAATTTGCAGTTTTAATTAGAAATTAGAATTCGTAGTTTTAATTAGAAACTAGAATTCGTAGTTTTACTTGGAAACTAACTAGAATTCGTAACATTAATTAGAAACTAGATTTCGTTATTTAAACTGACAAACATAATTCATAATTCAATCCGTAAACTAAATTTCACAATTCAAACTGTAGACTAGAATTTACAAATATACCTGAAATGCGGAATCCAAGTCCGTTGCTAGAAAGCTTCCTACAACAGTTCCTGGTTGGGAGCAAGGAGTAACTGTAACGAATAAGTCCTTGTTGAAGATGACTGGAGCATTGTCGTTGGCGTCAAGGATGATGATGACAACAGTAGTGCTGTTTGTTAGACCACCTGTGTCTGTTATCTGCGAGATGAATACTTCGTTATAAAGCAAAGTAGATTTTTAATTCACTAATTTATACATAAGTCGCTCCTTTTCATAGTCTGTTAGCTGAACTAATTTAAAGAGAAATCGTCTATTATAATTTGTTTAATTATATTTGTATTTATACATTACACTGGTTTACAAAACAAAATAAAGTTGAAAGTTTTCTATAATTTTGTAACTGAATTAGGAACATTTTGTGCCACTGAAGCCAAAAATGACATCCATTTTTCTCAATCAGGTCCGTTTTTTTTTCTAAATTGATTTAAAATAATTCTATTCTCTGACTATAGCCTTATATTCATAACTACATTTTGGTGATATTAGTAGTTGATTTATGTGTTACATTTCTCACATAAAAAAGTATTTAACAGAATGTATTTATTAAATGTTACAAACATGGAATTATATAAATGAAGAGAAGACATTGAAAAAGGTAAGGACATGTAAATTATGTCATCACTGAGCAAAATTCAAGACATAAACTTCAATTTCTTCGTCTTTCTCGAGTGCTCAGCAGCAGGGATGTCTCTCTTCAGAGTCCAGCAGTAATCAGCCTTCATTATTGCATCTCAATGTCCTTGATACCTGGTCTCCATCTATTTTATGTCGTGATGGAACCTCTCTCCCTGCTCGTCACTCATTGATCCAAGATTCTCGGGAAACCTATCCATATCCGAGAATAAATAATGCACATTTATGCTCATGTTGCATCCAAAGTATGTGAAAGTAGTCAGCATATTGTTGACAACTTCTTCATAGTTACTAGCTTTGGTGTTGCCCATAGAATTCTTCACAACCAGGACAAAGGCCTTCCATGTTTCCAATTTGAATTTGTTCATTGATTTTTCAAACTCAGGATTTGTGATGAGCTGACGAAGTTGAGGACCATCAAAAATGCCACCTTTCAACCTCTGTATGGTTAATCCTGGAAAAGCGCGGCACATGTAAGTGAAGCAGCCACCATCCTTGTCCATGACTTTGAAGAACTGTTTAATTAAGCCAAGCTTGATATGCAGCAGCGGGAATAGTATCTTGTTTCTGTCTACCAGACGATCTACTTGTTGACGATGTTCTTTGATCTACCCGGCACCAATTCTTCTCGTGCAGGCCAGTCCTTCTTGGTATAAGGCTGAGACCTGTCCCTTCTATCCCACATGCACAGAAAGCAGGGGTACTTTGTAAAGCCAGACTGTTGTCCCAATAGGAAATTCACCATCTTCAAGTCAACACAAAAAAATTAGCAATACTAGTAAGTTTAAACATGTGAAATCTTCATAATTTGTTTATTCCAAGATAAATGAAGAAATTTTGCAACATATGGCGTGAAAATGTCCATACATGTGACAATAAGATACTTGCTTTCAATATCATTTGTCCTTTTAAATAGGAAAAAGACTACTTTTGATCAAATGTGTGGAAATCAATTGTCGTTTTACTGATTGATTTGACATGTAATATGACCCACCTATATAAAAACCATCATGTGGTGCTAGATTAAAAAACCTGACCTGATTGAGCAAAACCAATGTGATTTTGGGATTCAGCACAATAAAATTATCCTAAATCTATAAAGAAAACATAGCAAATTTGATGTTGACCAGTGTTATATTTTGACAAAAATTGTTGTTCTAAATTTCAATATGCCCAATATTTTATTGAACTCTTGTATCATCTTGAAAGTTTCAAGTATCCATCGGAAAACATCTTGTTTTCTTCTTCTTCTTCTTCTTCTTCTTCTTCTATTTCTTCTTCTTCTCGTTCGCAGTTTGACATGTCTACACAGCAAGTCCTGTTTTCTTAATAAAAGCTGCTGTATTTGAAAGCTCCTCAGTGCTCCCATACATCTTTCTGTGGATATCTGTGTGGGTCAGTGTTCTTCCCTTAACTGGGTTAGTGTATTGCAGTCTTGTAGGATATGTTCAGCTGTTTGTGCTGCCCGCCCACAAGGGCACAGAGGTGATGGGACCAGTCTTAGTCTATTTAAGTGACTGTTTAATCTGTTGTGTCCTGTTCTGAGGCGGAAGATAATAACCTTCTCTGCTTTGTCGAGATAGTGGTAATTGTCTTTTGGGTAGTCGACTTTCCAGAAGTCTTTGATGAGGGTCTTCTTTTCTTGGTAGGTGATTTCTTAGTCTTTTTGTTCCTGTGTTGCTCCATCCTTTACCAGCCTATTTTCCTCTTCATTTCCTGGCTTGCCACAGTGGGATGGTATCCACTGTAGTATAACCCTTCTTTGGATGTTCACTTCTCGTATATCTTCCTTCAGGTGTGGGAGTTTATCGCGCTCAGGATCTTGTAGGACAGACATACCATCAGTAAGAAATAACACCTGTTGACATTGGCTTTGTTGTGTTTTTAATTATTTCTGCAGAAATGTTTAAAGCAAAATTAAGTCAGTTTCTTACAAAGTCATTTACCTGGACTGTTAAGGTAACTGTTGCAGACATCGTATTCGGATCAATATCGTAGGGTATTGTAGATTTAATGATACCAGAGTCTGGTTCGATGGTCAAGGATGTAGTACTTGGTCTAACTATACACAAATGTAGAAGGGGTAAGTTTAAATCTTTACTGAAAAAAACGTATATTTAAAGTAGAGATTATGAATTACAAACACAGTCAATTGTATAGAGGAGACAAAACTTCATTTTATATTTTAATTTTTATATCCAGTCCATATTCTTTACTTGATTTATTGACTTGATCTATTAGTCTTTGTAGTTCATGTTCACTTTCTGCTAAAAGAACAGTGTCATCTGTAAAATCTCAAGTTGTTTATTATTTTCCCATTGATCTTGAGTCCTGGCATTTCTTCTATATTTTTAAAGATATTCTCTGTGTAGATATTAAATATACTTGGTGATAAAATACACCTTTGTCTTACCCCTCTTCTTATTTCTATGTATGTTAACTGTTTTCACACCTTATTGATGCAGTTTGTTCCCAATATATATTTCTAATCAGCCTGATGTCTTTTCCATCTATGCTTATTTCTTGAAGACGTTTGGTTAATTTTTCATGTTAGACTGTGTCAAAGGCCTTGCTGAAGTCTATGAAGCAAACATAGATACATTTGTGGACTTGTATACATTTATCTATCACTAGACGGATACTCAGTTTATGTTGCAGGAAGATAGGATCAATTTAGTATGAGAGGAGTTTGTAGATGATAGACGATGATGAATGCAGTGAGGATAGATGACGAAGATGAGGACAAGGGGAATTGAAGTCGAAGATAAGAAAGGTGACGGTAATGAGGAACAAGTATAGCCACGATAATGATGAAATAAACGATGTTAGTAATAATCAATAAAAGAAAGAAGGTTTGAATACTTACGAAAAGAAAGATGTTAATGATAATTTAGAAAAGAAACATGGTAAGAAAAATTACCAAATGAAAGACGAGATAATACAGGAGAAAGACGATTACGATAACACAGGTTAACGACGATTACGTTAACACAGGAGAAAGACGATTACGTTAACACAGGTTAAAGACGATTACTAAGTAGATAAAAAGCAGAGAGGATTTAACAATGTCGAGAAATATAATATTGATTCATATATTTGGAAGAACAACAACAACTAACCGATATATTTGTGATACCATTGCTACTTACTAAATGAATATGTGAAGGAATCGCCAATGTCCGGGTCATAGCTGGTCCAAGGAGGGACAATGTTAATCTTGATAAATAAAATATATTATTACGGATTGGATACACTGTGTGTAATATTTCTTAATCATAACGTAATATGATGAATTATTTTATAAGTTCTAAGAATATACGTGATAGTTTGAACGCGTACTACAGAGTTGTCCCAATTCCACTGTTCACAGACAAAAAATATCGCCCACAGTAGCTTATCTGCAAAACAAGCTGTGGGGAACCCAAAATATCCTAAAACAAACTGCTCTACATATGAACAAAATTGAATGGGATGTTTAATAATTTATCGCAGAAGTTGTGTACTAGCAGCAGAGGGGCGTCATAATTCTTGTGTATCATCAGTATAAAAGCGTCATCGATTGTTGTGCAATATCAGTATAGAAGCGTCATCAATTGTTGTGCAATATCAGTATAGAAGCGTCATAAATTTTTGTGTAGTATCATTATAGAAGCGTCATCAATTTTTGCGTAGTATCAGTATACAAACTTCATCAGTAATTGTGTAGTATTAGGAACACAAGATTACCTAAAACAAAACATTCGATACATGACCAGTATTGGAAACATTCGATACATGACCAGTATTGGACTGGATGTATAAACATTTTATCGCAGAAGATTACGAAGAAGGCAGTGTTTGTTGGTAGAAAGTCACCAGTAGAACTGATAAACAGTAATGCGGAACCCCATGTGATGATGAGCTCCGAATGGGGACTGAGTAGGAGAAACATTGTGACCTGCCATGGATGTAATAGAAAGCGAATAATGATATTAAGAGATGGAATTGGCTATTCCATTCTATAGGTCTAAGTCACCGAAACATTCAGCTGAAGTAGGATGTGTCTGATTCAAAGGTTGAGGCCTCGCACCATAATATATAATCTATGTCATACCGTGCTCCTACTAACTATATATCTTTGCAATATTAGCAAACACATTTCTATTATGAAGAACCGCAAATATTGTAGGGGGTTGGGTCGTCCATAAAATATTGTAGGGGTTGGGTCGTCCATAAAATGTTGTATAGATTGGGTCGTTCATAAAATGTTGTAGGGGGTTTGGTTGTCCATAAAATGTTGTAGGGGGTATGGATGTCCATAAAATGTTGATGGGAGTTTGGTTGTCCATAAAATGTTGTAGGTGGTTTGGTTGTCCATAACATGTTGTACGGGGGTTTGGTTGTCCCAAAAATGTTGTAGGTGGTTTGGTTGTCCATAACATGTTGTAGGGGGGTTTGGTTGTCTATAAAATATTGTAGGTGGTTTGGTTGTCCATGAAAATGGTAATGGCCTGACTCCAGTATATGCTTGTCAACAGAACATAAACAAATCTTCATTAGTGACGTTTTTTATTTTCGTGATCTTTGCTGGTCACTATCTATATATTTAGAGTCACAAGTAAAAAAAAACCATAGACAAAAACAAAATGCACGGAAATAATATAAAATAGGTCTTTCTCGGCAATGGTCTCAGAAAATGTGAATGTATACGTAATATGAGTTATAAACCATCATTGTTTTCTCAGAGCATGAACCCTGGTAACTTACGTCCTGGTGGCTGGGTGAACTACAAGAATAACATAACGTAAACCCTGGTAACTTACGTCCTGGTGGCTGGGTGAACTACAAGAATAACATAACGTAAACCCTGGTAACTTACGTCCTGGTGGCTGGGTGAACTACAAGAATAACATAACATAAACCCTGGTAACTTACGTCCTGGTGGCTGGGTGAACTACAAGAATAACATAACGTAAACCCTGGTAACTTACGTCCTGGTGGCTGGGTGAACTACAAGAATAACATAACGTAAACCCTGGTAACTTACGTTCTGGTGGCTGGGTGAACTACAAGAATAACATAACATAAACCCTGGTAACTTATATCCTGGTGGCTGGGTGAACTACAAGAATAACATAACATAAACCCTGGTAACTTATATCCTGGTGGCTGGGTGAACTACAAGAATAACATAACGTAAACCCTGGTAACTTATATCCTGGTGGCTGGGTGAACTACAAGAATAACATAACGTAAACCCTGGTAACTTACGTCCTGGTGGCTGGGTGAACTACAAGAATAACATAACATAAACCCTGGTAACTTACGTCCTGGTGGCTGGGTGAACTACAAGAATAACATAACGTAAACCCTGGTAACTTATATCCTGGTGGCTGGGTGAACTACAAGAATAACATAACGTAAACCCTGGTAACTTATATCCTGGTGGCTGGGTGAACTACAAGAATAACATAACGTAAACCCTGGTAACTTACGTCCTGGTGGCTGGGTGAACTACAAGAATAACATAACGTAAACCCTGGTAACTTATATCCTGGTGGCTGGGTGAACTACAAGAATAACATAACGTAAACCCTGGTAACTTACGTCCTGGTGGCTGGGTGAACTACAAGAATAACATAACATAAACCCTGGTAACTTACGTCCTGGTGGCTGGGTGAACTACAAGAATAACATAACATAAACCCTGGTAACTTACGTCCTGGTGGCTGGGTGAACTACAAGAATAACATAACATAAACCCTGGTAACTTATATCCTGGTGGCTGGGTGAACTACAAGAATAACATAACATAAACCCTGGTAACTTATATCCTGGTGGCTGGGTGAACTACAAGAATAACATAACATAAACCCTGGTAACTTATATCCTGGTGGCTGGGTGAACTACAAGAATAACATAACATAAACCCTGGTAACTTATATCCTGGTGGCTGGGTGAACTACAAGAATAACATAACATAAACCCTGGTAACTTATATCCTGGTGGCTGGGTGAACTACAAGAATAACATAACATAAACCCTGGTAACTTATATCCTGGTGGCTGGGTGAACTACAAGAATAACATAACGTAAACCCTGGTAACTTATATCCTGGTGGCTGGGTGAACTACAAGAATAACATAACATAAACCCTGGTAACTTACGTCCTGGTGGCTGGGTGAACTACAAGAATAACATAACATAAACCCTGGTAACTTACGTCCTGGTGGCTGGGTGAACTACAAGAATAACATAACGTAAACCCTGGTAACTTATATCCTGGTGGCTGGGTGAACTACAAGAATAACATAACGTAAACCCTGGTAACTTATATCCTGGTGGCTGGGTGAACTACAAGAATAACATAACATAAACCCTGGTAATTTATATCCTGGTGGCTGGGTGAACTACAAGAATAACATAACATAAACCCTGGTAACTTACGTCCTGGTGGCTGGGTGAACCACGAGAGTAACAGAGCATAAACCCTGGTAACAAGTCCTGGTGGCTGGGTGAACCACGAGAGTAACAGAGCATAAACCCTGGTAACTTACGTACTGGTGGCTGGGTGAACCACGAGAGTAACATCATGAGCCATGATACCTTAGGTTCTCGTTTCTGAGTGAACTATGAGAGTAACTGTTATTTCGAATTACAAATAGCAAGTGTATTGGAAACCCGACTGTACTGGTCAGCGGATGAATCATTACAATACCCCACAAAGTCGATATTCATAAAGTGCGACACCCATATGTTGCTCACTATTTGCCTCCCCCCTTCCCCTTGTCAACAGATTATCAAGAATTCAGAGAGGCCACCCCCACTCCCTGCTTAATTATGTCCAAAAATTTTAATCCATCTCCCCTACACTCAAATTATTGCGTAATTTTAAATTAAGATTTATTTAAAACATTTTCTAATGCAAACAATTTAATTGGTATAGATAGGCCTGTACCTATTTTTTTGCAGACGTCGACTTTTGTCAAACATCTCCCACGTCTCCCTTGTCAACAACTACCAAACACCTCCCCAAATTATTGACATAAAAATAATCAAAATATAAGAAATTACAATATAATTAATAAATTCTCCTTCTTTCTTTTCTCATGTACCTTTCGGTGTTTTGGAGAGGAGAGTGAGTTTTATATTTGCCTCTTCTGCTGTTATATTTCCGAGTGTTTCTAATACACTATCTTTCCACCTTTTACGAGGGCGTCCAATAGGTCAATTGTTTTTGTATCGTCTGTTAAGGGTTTCTTGGATAATACTTTGCTCTTTCCGTCTGGTTATGTGGCCGTACCATTTAACTTGTTGTTTCTGAATATATTCTAATGATGACGTGATCCCTAATTGTTTTCTTAGTTCGTCATTTCTGATTTTGTCTATCAAGCTAACTCCAAACATACGTCTTACACATTTAATTTCAGTGGTACTAATCTTACGAATTGTTCTAGAATCCAATGTCCAAGTTTGACACTGATAACACAATGTTGGTAGACAAAGTGGTGTTGAATAGCGCTTTCTTTGTTTCTAGTGTAATACCTTTGTTTTGTAGTAAAGGTGTTAATTGACCGATGACCTGACATGCCTTATTACATCTTGCATCTATTTCTACTTATTGTTTGTTGTCATATCTCAATGTGCTGCCAAGATATATGAATTCATCTAATTAGCAGATTAATTCAAAAAATGTTCGAACAGATATTAAACTAAGGGTAACCTACATTTCCTTCGTAGACAGTGTATATCGCATTAGTAGGTTTGATGACGGGAGGTTCGTTGACATTAGTTACAATGACTGTGTAGGTATAGGTCCTGGAGGTACACGGACCATTGCTGACTGTTATGTAGACAAGGTTACGTCTTAACGTGAAATCTTCGTAATTCAATGCTGAACTCAGGTGAATTTCGTTTCCTGGAGGTTTCATAAGAAAAAAATATTTAATTTAAATCAAAATAAAAACTAAAAATGATAATTATAAAATGCTACATCTATACTATATTAATGTATGGCTCAGAAACACGGACAATGAGCAAACAATTAGAAGACATAAGTGGTGCCTTTGAGGTGAATATAAAAGAATAGGGAGAACATCATGAAAAGAGAAGAAAATCAACAAAGATATTATAACAACACTTCGTACGAAATATTTTTTCAAAACAAATACTGATCTAACGAATAAATTATTTTGGGCGTATTAAATGTCATTGTTGAAGACCTTACTTGAGGGAAGAGTCGAAAGGAGGCGAGCAAGAAGTAGGCAAAGATACATGTAGGTGAAAAACATCACGAGATGGGCATGCTACATTATAACAGAGTGCATTACCAAGGCAAGAGAGAGAATGTTGGAAGTATTTTGCAGCCAACCTTCGTTGCGGAGACGGCACTTATTGATGATGATAATACATGAAGAAGTACGAGCCGCTACAAAACGGTTATTTAGGACAACAGATCTTTCTTTCTTCTGCGTTTCCGTTCATACTCCTGCAGAATAGCAGGATGTAGTCCACAAAATTGAATACGTTGTGTGATGGTGTGCATCTTAGCTGTCCTATCTGCGCCTTCTTTAGTTAGTCATCATCATCATCATCATGGCACTCCGGGCCCGTCAATAGGTGCTCCGATCTCATTTGAAGTGTATCCTTTGACTTGTATGTAACATTTATTTTCGCTTCCTACAATAGATTTGTTAGGATTGTGGATATATATATATATATATATATATATGCAACGTTTCTATTATGAATATTTTTGTGTACCATGAACAAATTCTGACTCCTTCTTTTACATAAACAAAATTGGTTTCCTATGTTGCTCTTTTTGTGATTGCTACTTTTCCATTTGCGGCTGTTTCTCCTATTTAGTTTCTACACAGGGTTTTTGATTGAATAATATGTCAACTATGAAATGTCTTTAATGTTACATAAACAGAAACACAGATGAAATCGACAACATATATGCGTATAATATATGGCAGGTTTCAGACAGGGAGAGACACGAGAGAATATATTTTCTATATGCGGAACATCATAGGGAAGTGCAGAGTTTAATGTCGACATCTACACATGCTTTATTGACTACACCAAAACATTCGATTGTGTACATTAGACACTTTGGAATATTATGAAGGACATGGGTTTCCCACTACACCTAATCCGCCTGATAAAAACATTATACCAAGACCAGCAAGCAGCCGTGAAAGTAAATAGTGAAATATTTGATTGGTTCAGCGTGGAACAAGGAGACAAACAAGTAGTGTCCAATCAACATATCTCTTGAACATTTATGCGGAGAACATAATAAGGAATGTAAGAAATGACCAACAGAGAAATAACTTTGACCCACTCAACATCGGAGATCACGAGATACCAGAACTAAGATATACTGATTATACAACGAGATACTTAGAATACCATGGAAGGATAAAATCAGAAACTCAGATATTATAAACACACTGAATATTCCAGAGTGTTGGTTACTAAACACAATAACAAAAATAAAACTACGCCTGTTTGGTCATATAAAGAGACATAACTGTTTAGAAAGACAAATAATGGAGGGAAGAGTACCTGGGTAGAGGAGAAGAGGCAGACCAAGAAGACGATGGACTGACGACATTAAAGATAATATGAATACATCGCTAGAAAATGCAAGACACATCGCCACAGAGAGTTCATTGGGAAGACAACGTTCTGGAAGGAATACGTCACATGACACATTGGCATACAGCAGGTTTCCTCACTTCATAAACTCCATTAAAGAACATAATGAAAAACAAAACCTTTTTCTGAATGGAAACAAGACCACGATTATGACAAGCGACAAAATCACTAGCAAGTTCTCAATCAATATCAACAGCGAATTAGAAAAAATATGCTACATGATGATGATGCGTGTTCCTGTGCAAACAACATTCTTTTATATTAAGAAATATCGCCCGTATGTTGCCGGGACCCGAAAGGGGAGCAAAGAATAGCAACACTGTTTACCTTCCACACATGTCGTAAAAGACGACTAAGGAGGTTATGGGATGGAGTTGCCTGTCCCATCCCATATAGGGTCAGTGACCCAAAGCCATGCTGAAGTCGGATGTGTCAGGCAGAAAGGCGCGGATTTCGCAGCAATGCTGTAAACCATGACACAGCGCATTCCGTTCTCCGAACTACATTCTGCTAATCTGCAGAAGTTTGAGAATGAATGCAGAAGAAGAAGATAAAAAAATATAATTATGTTATGTTTACAAGTAATTGTTTTCCTGAGAACTTGGATACTTGCGATAGGCAGTGTGCTGGCTACTCAGATGATAGGGGCGAAGCTCTTATGTGGAAACATGAATACAAAGACACATCTCTTCGCATTTGTTTTAACTGCTTAAACATTACCTGAACAGAATACAACCACAACACTCTTCACGGTGCCGGCTGTGAGGGTGCCAGCGGTGAGAATGCGGGCTGTGCACTGATCCCTATACAACTACAATACACTTCAGGCAGCCGGCTGTGAGGGTGCCGGCTGTGAGGGTGCCGACTGTGCACTCATTCCTATGAAACTGTAGAGCACCACCATCTTGAATGCCCAGTGCTGGATGACATCACAAAAATGCTTCTCCCTTCAAGGCCAGATCAATGGAACACAACAACAGCTCACAAACAAATGCATATATCACACAATGTCATTGCGTGATATATATATATATAACATGTGCATATAAACTGCTGGATCAGAAACAAACAAACCAACCACGACATTTTTTCAGCCGCTATATGCGAATTATCAGCAACAAGGTAGTGGCCAAGCAACGGTCAAGCAGAACTTACCTACTAACTGAAAGAGGCTCAATGCCTGTGCTGGATTTGTGGTCATTGTCAGCGTGTTAGTTGAAGGTTTGCCAGACACCTGGAGATCAATAAGACTTAAACCAATTGGAGTGTCTTCAGGAAAATAATCTGTTCTATCTAGATTGCTAATTACTGGCACGGTGTTGCCACCTGGGAATAGAACATAAGATGAAAATGATTACATACTAGTACTAGCTGCTTCAGGAAAGAAATTATTGCTTATTTGTTGGATTATAGATTTTGTAACACACGTGCCCGCGCGAAAGCACACAAACACATACATGCACACAGATACATACACATAGTTAGTTAGTTAGTCGTCGGATCATCATCACTGCACACTGGACACATCCATAGTTGCTCCTATCTCTCCTTGAGTGTATCCGCCATCACACTTCTGCTGACAGTACCGGTCCTATGCTGGTTGACAATCATTCTTCTGCGCCCTCCAAAATGTTCACCTCTAGCAACACCGCATTTCAATCCCTGATCTTTAATCCTAGCCATTGAAAAGGAATCATCATCCACATTAGTCTCACTCTCGCGTGTTATATCTCTTAAGGAGTTCAAAACGTCAGCGCGATCCATTGCCCCATCGCCCTTTGCCACAAACGCACACAATGCCAGTTGATCCGCTCTTTCATTGCCTCGAACGCCCACATGTCCCGGCACGAAAATAAATGTAACCGCTTTCAAGCTCGCATTTCTCATGGCCTCAATCCACTGTTCGCGAACGAGACCCACTTGTACCTTCTTAATCATACCCATAAAGTCACTCAAGATGCAGACCTGTGTTACTTTCTGTGTGCGTAGCCACTCAAATGCCTTGGTCACCGCCATAGTCTCCATGGTCATACTACTAGTAGTGACCGCAAAGGCACCACTTTCCTCCTTGACCGTTTTACCTGCGCACTGAGCTGTAAAGTCCCAAGCACTGCGAACATGCCTAATTACAGATCCATCAGTGTATATAATCACATCCCCCTCTATGGTATTCTCACTGATTAAAGCCTGCACTTCTTTCTCCACAGCTGTGGGACACCATTCTCTGCATTCCCTGCTAAGTGATATTACTACTCTCAAACAAGTTTCTAAATCTGTGGGTAGACCTATCCATTCCGCACCAGCTGCCACATCCTGTAATCTGCACACGCTTTGTATTACATCCTCAGCACGTCACATCCACGACCGTCCTCTCTTGAGTCTGCTGCCTTTAACTTTCTGTATTTCGGAATGCAACGGGTGTTCCTTATCTGCATGTATTTGAAGGTATGCCCGTGCACGGCAATACTGTAATCTATGCTAAGCTGTTGGGCAGTCAAGTAGGTATCGCATAGCTCTTGTCGATGTGTCTCTTGTGCATCCCAAAATGATACGCATTTCTGCATTCTGGACTCTATCCAGTCTTTCGATCTGAGTTTGGCTAAGAGTCAGAATTGCCAGTGCATATTCCACCACAGCCACAACCAAACCCTGGTACAAAAGAAATAACAATCTTTGCTCACACTGCGCAGCAGCCATAACCTTCATTGCTGCTAAGCCTTTGCCTGCACTTATGATGGTGTGGTCAACATGTTCCCTGAAACTCAGGCTTCTGTCAAAAAACACACCCAGATATCTCATTGTGCTAGTTCTTTCTAAACTTTTCTCGGACAACGAAACTTGTGGCATGGGTGTCTTTACCATGTGATTGTAAAGACACCCAAGGAAAACCACGTCACGAATGCCTTAGACGGATTAACCACTGCTCCCGTATCTCGACACCAATTTGTCAGTCTGTCCAGCTCCTTCTGTAGTTCCACGACGCACTCTTCTCGATTTCTGCCCTGTCTATACACCAGGATATCATCGGCATATGACATCGTTCTGCCAACACCTGTGATTTGATTGCCAGCGATATGTACTGTGTATACATTGAAAAGTACAGGAGATAGAGGCGATCCCTGTGGCAGGCCAGGGCTAATAACCGTTGGTGTAGATATCCAGTTACCACACTTAAGAACTACAACCCTGTGCATCAGGGCGGCGCCAACCCAACGCACGACAAAAGGATTAACTGCAAGATTTAACAGCTGGTGCATCAAGATATCCAAGGACACCCTATTGTACGCATCCTCAAGGTTTATTGCGACCGCACATGTCTCCATGCGCGAATCGAACCCCTCAAAAACATCTTGCGCAAATATGGCTGCATTCTGCCATGTCTTCTTTCCTCGACGATATACTCCTAACAATGTTGGTAAACACTTATTTCTTTCAAGATAACACGATACCTTCCGGGCAACAATTTTTTCCAAAAGCTTGCCAATCGTATTCTGCATAGTTATTATTCTGTAGCCATGTATCCTGGTGTGGTCCTTCCCAGGTTTGGGTAGTGGAACTAAATAGCCGTGCAACCAGTCTTCTTTCACTGTGCCCTTTAGAAGGCTATTATTGAACATGTCCGCCAACTCTCCCAACTCCTCATCAGTTCTTCAACTAATGTCATCGTATCTAATGCCATCTGGCCCTGGTGCTGTATTTGTTGTACTTTTCAGTGCCTTCCTGATTTCTTCAACTGTGATTAGCATATGGTTTTCCATGCTCAAGTTCTTACACGTGTCTGTGAGCGTTTTCCTGATTTCTTGATATGCCTCCACATTTCTCTGACCAATTTGTGCGGTGTAGTGTGCCAGCAATGCCGCACCTTTTGTCTCGTCCGTCTTCTGCCAGACGGTATCGTCGCTCTGGAAATCGGCAATAGTCACGAGTCTTGTGAGACCATTCATAGATTTGTGTAACCGCCAGAACAATTTTAATGACTTTTCGCGTGTGATCTCTTTCTTCCGTTTCCATTGTGCGACCTCCATGGGCTGAGCCGCAACACGTTTTCGTGCCCTTTGCCATAGTGATACTGCTTTCCGTTTCTCGCTCCATGCCCTTTGAACCTCTTCGTTCCACCAGGGGGGCCTATCCCACACCAGATTTCCCACTACTTGAGCCTTACGTTTGTCTTGTCGAATTCTGCTCACAACATCCACTCCTCTGCGATCATATTTAAAGGATCTTACATTTGGCATTATCTGCTTACTTTTGTCATTTTTTAAGAGAACAACACATGGGAGGTGGTCACTGCCATGATGCCCCAGCACGTCCCATTTGCAGATAGCCACAGAAGCTGATGACACCAATGCCAGGTTGATAGCGCTATCATCATCACCATCCCTGCTTGCCATCCTTGTTATACGACCATCGTTAAGGCACACCAGGTCCGTATCTGTCAGGGCCTCCTCAAGTTCTCTTCCCTGTTTGTTCGAAGCACTATTGCCCCATGATGTACCTTTCGCATTGAAGTCACCACAAAAGAGGATCTGCTTTTCCTGTTCCATTATCTCCCCTAGGATCTTCCAACCCTGAAGATCAATGCTCGTGTTGCAGGCATACACATTTACAATCATGATTAGGTGCTGGACCCTCTGGACCCTCACTGCCTGTAACTGGATATTGTCACTATCCCACTTGGACATATCAACCTCGCATACACTAAAACCCTCGCGTACTAAGATTGCCTGTCCAAGATGTCGCCTGTTGTAGAAACACTGAAATCCGGCTATCCTGATATTACCACTTTCACCTAGCTGTGTTTCTTGCAATGCAATGACGTCAGCCTCAAAACACATCTTTTCTAGCTCTGTTCTACGCTTGTGTACACTGGCCACATTCCAAAACAGCACATGCACGTTTTTAATTCCTAGCCTAGCTGTTTTCGATCTCGTTCTTCTAGCACCCGCCCGGTGACTTTTCCTTTTTGAGTCACCTAGTTTAGGCCGCTTGATATTGGCCGCCATTTTTCAAACAGTGTGACAACGAATACACTCACGAAGACTTCAGCTCATCGTGATACACATAGTGTTTGTAAAGACTCACTACACTTTGCATGGAGCAAACATTTGAAAAAATGACGTACATGACGTCATCACAAAAGGTGCTCCACAGTCCATCATGAAGCAATATTCAGTGGTGGCTGTCGTCTGTTGGAGTAATCCTTTGCACGCAAAACAGAATGGGGTTATCTATTGTTTTCCCCCCAGGTGGTTTGATATCCACTCTTGACGTTAAGTGTAGGGGTGATTGGAGCTCGAGCTTGCGTTCTAAAGCCAGATGTGTGACCACGGATGTGCTATGACCGTGTCTGTACAGGATGTCCCTGACGTATTCTATCCATCTTTTCCTTGGTCTTCCTCTGGCTTTTTACCCTGATCTCGTTTGGTTATATGCCTGTACGGGCAACTTGATGCCTTCTCATAATGTAGCCAAACCACTTGATCTGATGGTTTTCTATGTAATTTGTAGAAGGTATTATACCTATTCTTTCACTGATGTCTTCATTTCGTAATCTATTAAGCCTGGTGACTCCGGCTGCTTTCCTCAAGCATTTCACCTTACATGTCACTATCTTTCTGTAATGTGAAGATGAGAGAGACCAGGTTTGACACTGGTAGCACAGTGTTGGTAGGAATATACTGTAGATCATTTGTCATTTACCTTCCATCTCGATCTTGGGGTGAAAAAGTAGTGGTGACAGTTGGCATGTTACTGCATTTGCCTTTTGACATCTCATCTCTATTTCTCTATCGAGGCTTCCAACGGTTATCAACGGAAGAAATATTCTTATTTAATAAATAATAACAAATACGTTGCAGAAGGTATTTGACGATATGAAGAGACGTGAGCAGTCATATAGTTATATGAAAACTAGCTTAGGTTAGGGCATGTATGCCGACATGATTCCTCGTCAAGAACATTACTGCAGGGAACGGTGAAGGTTGAAGCAGAAGAGGACAAATACAAGCATGAACAGGCAACATCAAGAACTGGACAAGACAATATGTTTCTTCACATCCGCATTGTTGAAGATAGATATTACTGGAGGACTCTGTGTGGTGTTGAAGCAGCCAGTTATGTACCCCTAAGATCCTGACGGGTTTAACGG
Organism: Meghimatium bilineatum; assembly: GCA_034231615.1. Lineage (NCBI taxonomy): Eukaryota > Metazoa > Mollusca > Gastropoda > Stylommatophora > Philomycidae > Meghimatium > Meghimatium bilineatum. The sequence goes on from CM067319.1 coordinate 85,817,468, forward strand.
ACTACGGGTTTATAGATAGGTAAATATATAACAGAAACACAAATAAAAGCGGTTGGGGTTTTGTTGTCTGCAGAAACGACGTGAAGTTGTTTGAGAAATCTTCAGCATATTCTACTGTACATCGAGTATAAGGATGGAGATAGAGGGAGTTACAGCAGCACTTGATTGGTTGATACATCAACTGATACATTAACACACTCGGTAATAGTAACATACTCTCAAAGCATGCTGGGCAAGATAAAAAAGTTCATGCTAAGAAAATAATGGTGGAACTTATTGAACAACTCAGTTGTCCAGAGCATTACATGGATATACTGTCCTGGTCATGCTGGGGTCAGAGGAAACGAGAGAGCCGACTTATTAGCAGGTAAATTGCTGACTTGCTTATAGAGATTATATAACCGAGAGGTGGGCGTGTTCCTAGAGATTTTGTTTTTATTGTGCAGACATGTTATCTAGTCGTGTTGAGTAATAACATGGTTGATGATTCGCCTCTGGGCCTGGTATCTCCGACTTCAGCACATGTGATTGCTTTGGAAAAATATGGTCCTGCTGGAAGTAGGCGATAGTCCGACCAATCTTAGTTTCCAGCCCCTGTTGTTTGGACATAGCCCAATGTCCACTTCAAGGAGTTGGTCTGGTTGTGGGCCATAGAAGATATTAGCGTGGAGCAATCGAAGGATAGGATATGGAACATATACAATATGTGTGCAACAGGAACTATGAATATGTGGAATTATGAGTATCCAAACTATGAGTATGTGAAACTATGAGTATGTAAAACTATGAGTATGTGAAACTATGAGAATGTGAATCTATGAGTATGTAGAACTATTAGTATGTGAAACTATGAGTATGTAGAACTATGAGAATGTGAAACTATAAGTATGTAGAACTATGAGTATGTGAAACTATGAGAATGTGAAACTATGAGTATGTAGAACTATGAGTATGTGAAACTATGAGTATGTAAAACTATGAGTATGTAGAACTATGAGTATGTGAAACTATGAGTATGTGAAACTATGAGAATGTGAAACTATGAGTATGTGAAACTATGAGTATTTAGAACTTTGAGTATGTGGAACTATGACTATGTAGAACTATGAGTCTGTAGAAATATGACTATGTTGGACCATGAATATATAGAACTATGAGTATTTGGAATTATGAGTTTGTGGAACTATGAGTATATAGAACTATGAGTATATAGAACTATGCGTATGTGGAACTATGAGTATGTGGGACATATACAATGTGTGTGCTACGGGAACTATGCATATGCACACCGATAGTACATTTAGAGTATTGGAACACATCAAAAGACAACAGATCAAGTGGTTTTCACACGCTTCCAGACTACCGACAGAGAGCATGTACAAATGGCCATGACACATAGACATAACGGTTATAAAGTCAGAGACAGACCATGTAAAAGATGGATCACAGAAATCAAAGAAGCCACAAGAACAAGCATACGAACAGCGCACAAGAAGGCCATCTCCAGAGAACCCTTCTACCCCTGAGGCCGCAAGGCAAACAAAGGCCACAACGTATAGATAGTAAATTTTTTCAAGAGAATGAGCAGCAATTGGAATGCACGGAGTATATCTTCTTCGGCATTTCAGTAAATCCCTAACCACTAAAGTTGTGTAAATGCAAGATGTGGCAAGCAAAACAGAACACAACAACAACAACAACAACAACAACAACAACAACAACAACAACAACAACAACAACATAGATGCAGGTGTATAACGACTTATGCTCCTAAGAGAATTGTAATATGAATAGATGGATAGATAGATAGATAGATATATAGATAGATAGATAGATAGATAGATGATAGATAGATAGATAGATAGATAGATAGATAGATAGATAGATAGATAGATAGATAGATAGATAGATAGATAGATAGATAGATAGATAGATAGATAGATAGATAGATGGATGGATAGATAGATATATAGATAGATAGATAGATAGATAGATAGATAGATAGATAGATAGATAGATAGATAGATAGATAGATAGATAGATAGATAGATAGATAGATAGATAGATAGATAGATAGATAGATAGATAGATAGATAGATAGATAGATAGATAGATAGATAGATAGATAGATAGATAGATAGATAGATAGATAGATAGATAGACAAAGAGCTGACACAAATGTAAATACTAACCAGTCAATGTGGCTGTAAGGTTCTGTGGCCCTGTGCTGAGTCTCCCGTCATAGATCATGACTTTAAACGTGATTTGCTGATTACATTCCTGACTTAAGTCATTCACTGCTCTTATAATGCCATCAGCTGGTCAAGAAATGTGGATGATTTAGTAATTAAGTTGAAGTTAGGTGGTTATTGTTATAGCTTTGAGCAATAAATGCAGGGTGATTCACATATAGCCATCCGTTGCTGGCGATGATGACAACGGCTTCAGACTTGTGTTGGTGCATCTCTCTGGTGCATACGCTTGTGGAGATGACTGAATAGGTCAACCCTGACATTGAATCCACTGTCACATTTAGGACACGTATGATTAAAACTGAGCGTCCGTGTGTTTATTCTGTACTTTTGGGCAGAATAAAAAAAAATCTTTTTATCTAGTTTTACATAGTTTTATCTTTGTGCCTCTGAGATTTGCAGATTATCATTGATGCAAACAACTTTGATGGTGTTGCTGCACCAGACTGTGCGATTCTGAGCCTGTCACGCTGTCCTATCTTTGCTTTCCCCCGTCTTCCATTCGCCATTCTCATTCTATGCTTTTCTTTCCTTCCTATCACAACTATGTATGTTTCCATGTAAGATTTGGTCATTGTGGTCTTTGTTTGCACTGGTGAAGGCTTTTTTAGTTTCGAAACGTCATCTGTCACTGTGTCTCGTTATTAGGTTGTTTTATTACTTATTGTGGTAACACTTATACCTACTTTTACTCATTTTGATATTTGCCCTGTGTTTCCGAAGCCACCAATTTCCTGTTTAGGGTTGTTACCCGACACTGGAACTTTCATCCCTTGATTTTCCACGATGTGGTGTCAATGTTGAAGTTCTTTAGAGTTACTTTGCGAATGTGTCAGGTCTCACAAACGTAATCAAGGTAGTTAGCGCGACGGCGCGATATACTTTTCATCTTGTGATCAGGCTACTGGCCTACCGTTCCCACACATTGTGGTACAGTCTGCCAAATTAAACTACATTCACATAGCTTCACATAGATCTGAAATATAATTGTGCTTGTGCATTATATATTTCATAAGTCCCCCTGTGTGAGTCACACTGTATTTGTAGATATGATAGTGCCAGCTAGTATCTGCTTGTCTCAAAATGTTGGTTGAAAAGTTGTAGAGGAGTGACGGTACAGTACATGTAGCCGTCACCATATGTTTAATTCTTTCCCGTATCTACGTTTGTAAATTTAATGTTCATCATTTAATAATTTAAATATTTATTTATTCAGGGTTGGGGTTAGGGTTAGTTATGTAGAGCACAACTATCCTAACCCTAACCCAAATCCTAAAATAAATTAGTATTAAAATTATTAAATGATGAACATGTAATTTACAAACGTAGATAAGGGAATTAACTCGACTATGTGGTGGCGTCTACTTGTGATGTACCGGATTATATCATATAGAACACTATCATATTGTGCTCGGGTTACCCCATATGTACTATGTATCTCTCAACGAAGCAAGCATCATGTGACTGTCGACAGTATTACCGTGACTTTTCGCCAGTAGAAGATATATTAGCAAAATGCTATCAAGGTTTTTGGGGATCAAGTTCATCCCATGCGGCACTAATTATATAATGAGTGACCAACGAAATCCCTAGAATTATCGTTTGAAGCTTCAGATTTACGTGCTGAGATGAACAGTCTTACAGGCGGCGTGCCGTCTCATTGAGAGGGATAGTTTTTGTATTTATCTCATAATCCCATAACCAGTTAGTGCAGGTTATGTCACAGGAGTGTCACAGAGGACACAAACATCAACATACAGAGTTCTTCATTGATTTCTATCTTCAACGCTACGGATGAGTGATCACAACTCTTGTTCTGTCCAGTCCTTGATCTAGTCTACCCATGATTTTCTGTGTCGTCCGCTGTTTCTTTCACCTTCGAATATTCGTTTTTGTAACGTTTTAGACTGCATATGGGGTAACCACAATCACGCTTGTAGATAATGGGAGTTTTGGACGGGAGTGGGGTTTAATCCCCTTCGTATCAAATCAGAACACTCCTTTTACTTTTAGTACAAGGAACTTTGCGTGCCAAAAGGCGGACCAAAAGCCACCTCACCCGTAACTTTAAAGTTTTCTAAAAGGTCATGCAATTTTTCATTCAAAAAGTGATCTGACACACGGATACGCACGAATGAATGAAATTTTTTTAAATATTTCCTACTCCCCTCCCCCTTTTAAGGAGGACGTATCTAAGGCTCTGATAAGAATACAAAAAAGTCAATCCTCAAGTCCCTTTAGCCTTCTCTGCCTTATTAACATGCACTTATTTGGATGTTAATAATTTCCTAATGCATATATACAATATACTAGACATGAACGCAACAACTCTACAGCCTATGACAGTAACAAGACGAGGACACACCACTAAAGCATGACAGTAACAACACCAAATAGGAAGATGACATACTGTATCCTATTTCAAAGTTATTGGTAGCAGGGCTGCTTGTCATTGTGTAGTAAACTGTGTCATCCGTGTCTGGATCACTTGCTAACACTCTGTGCACTTGTGATCCAGCTGTAACACTATTTGCGTTTGATATCGGGAATGAATCTGGAATACAATAAATATCAGTTGATGTTTGTAACAGCATCAAGTTTGAAGGGGTTAACAAAGAAACCGAAATATGTCAGGAGTGTTCCAGTGAATAAAACAAACACAATAACGACATTACCAAAAGCTCTCTAAACAGAAACAAAAAACAACAAAAACAAACGAAGTTTTGACTAAAACATCTTCGTCAGAATGACAGAAAACAAATACACAAATGCCCTTACATCTTAGTACGTCATGTTGTCTCATGTTGTCTTAGTACGTCATGTTGTCTGCTAACACTTTTGATTTACCCCCATACCCAATCAAATTCTGAATGAGTTGTGAATGAGTTCTGAATGAGTTGTGAATGAGTTGTGAATGCGTTCTGAATGAGTTGTGAAAGAAATGAGACGTAACAAGTTTAAGCGTTTACTGTCCAAACGTATTTGAACCTGATGTTTTTTTACACAATCATTGTTCTATATGCCGATATGCACGACTATCATTCTATATGTCTACATGTAAGACTATCATTCTATGTGTCCGTCTGTACGACTATCATTCTATATGTCCGTCTGTACGACTATCATTCTATATATTTACCTGAATGACTATCATTTTATATAAACCCATCTACACGCAATCATTATATATATATATATATATATATATATATATATATATATATATATATATATATATATATATATATATATATATATATATATATATATATATATATATATCTGTCTGCACGACTATTGTTGATCGTCCATCACAAATAATGATAATCATTTGTTATATACCCTTTTGAAATTCAGTTCCTTGATTATTAGTTCGTAAATCGCTAATAAGCCATACTCTGACTGCAAATAAGCCATACTCTGACCGCAAATGTCTTTGGACAGTTCTGGCAAGGGATGACTACTGAAGATGGTTTATTATTCTACCCATGAAGTTTTGGTTAGTCTTCGCTGTTAAGTTGCTGTATGTCTTCTCTTTTCACAAGACGATCCGCCTTTTTAAAAACTGTACAGCGCCATGTGGTTATATTGTGTGCAATTTCCTCTCTTGTAACATGGTCTATCTCACATTCTTATAGTCTTCCCTTATTGTATACATTTCTACCAACACGGATATCTTTCTGCACTTGTATGTACACGCTTGTCATTATATATCCGCACTTTTCTCAAACATTATCTATGTGCCTTTTTTACACGCCTTTTTATATATTTATCTGCACAAATCTCATTCTATATGCCTATTTACGCGACTTTTTTTTATACAACTATCTACACAACTGTCGACATATATGCCCATTTATACAGATATCAATATGTATGTCTATCCACACAACTGTCGTTCTATATGTCTATCTACACGCCTTTAATTTATACAACTATCTACACAACTGTCTTTCTAAATGCATATATAATGCCTGTTTACACGGCTGCATTCTACATGCCTACCTATACAGCTATCATTCTCTCTCTCTATATATTTGATGTTTATTTACAGAACGTTGCCTTTACTGTCACTCTGTAAACTTCTCGTTTCTGTGCAAGCTGCCCATCTTCTTTCAGTGTCGTGTTCAGGTCTTCTACGTCATCTGTCCATCGTAGTCTTGGTCTGTCTCTTTTTCTCTTTCCCGGATCTGTTCCCTCCGTGACTAATCTTTCTTGGATCTGTTCCCTCCATGACTAATCTTTCTAAACGATTGTGTCCTTTTATATGTCCGAATTATATTAGTTTGCAATTTGTATAGTTTTGAGGAGCCAGTCTATGTTAGATGTCTGCGGACATCGGCGTTGTATCGTCTTTCTGTTCATGAATGTCTTTGATCATTTCTGTAACATGTTGCCATTCTACATGACTAAAAATACTGTTATCTTTCTAGATGCCATTCGTAAAATGTTTTATTTCAAGATATTAATCTGAAAATACCGAAATATCTTAATATATTATTCATTATACATGTCAACATTAACTATTGCACAGGAAATGAATCAATATGTGGACGTACCAACCAGTCCCTTGTCAAAGACAGGAGGAGAGTCGGGGATTATTCGAACTACAACGACCTTTTCTTTTGATGGGGGAGCGTAACCATCATCACAAATCACTGTCACGTTGTATTCGGCTTCTTGTTTGAAGTTCAAGGTCGCAGCAGATGGGTAGAACCAGAGGTCGTATTGACCATATTCTGATGAAAATTTTTTTTTAAATGACAGCATTAATTAAGAAGAAATGGAGGCAGCGTACTTAATGTTTGAGGAGACATGCAATATATATGAAATATTTGAATAATTGTTATTCTTTGTACTGCCTGTTGACAACAATCATTTCACAGCACAATATAACCAATATAGACTCTGGTCTTAGGTTGAAAGCTTCGTGTCTCTGTTATCTATCTTTCATCTATCGTCGTCATCTATCGTAGTTGCTGTTGCTGTAAAACGCCGCAGGATTGAATGACGATTCTTTTTTTGAATTCTGCACGTTTCGTCGCTTGATATGCAATAATATCGTGATGTCTCCGAATGTTTGTAACTCCTTGAATCCACATTATCTTTGCACATCCTCTGCACTTTACTATTTACATTGTCAAGTTGTATGCTTTTGACGCTGGTCAATATGAATTAATTCTCATTACATGACCGATTAGTTTCAGTTTCTGATTTTCAATATTTGTGACCACTATCAGGTGTTCCATCAGTTCTTGAAATCTCTTTATTCCTCGCACAATCTCTTCTACTTCTGTATGCTGCATTATTTTGACATCACATTTCATTGGTAGTAAGCTTTTTATTTTACAGTTCTTTTATCTTTTTTTATTCAATAATCTTAGCGAACATTTGTACTAACATGGTTAAGTAGGAAGATACCTCTGTATATGTCACAAACTTGCCTGCTTCCTTGTTTTTCTTCTTCAGTATTGATACTTTGATAGCGCTTTTTCAGTCTAATGGGACAGCTCTTTCTGTCCATGCCTTCCTGTCGATATGAAGTGACCAAGTTACTCCATCACCTCCACAGATCTGTATTGTTTCGGCTGTTATTCCATCAATTCCCGCTGATTTATTCTTTGTGGTGTTTTTGACAACCTCTCTGATTTCTTGTTCCGGGATTTCAGGTTTTTCTTCATTTGTATATCTTGGTTTTAATGGTGTTATATGTATTTTTTTAATGGTGTTATATGTATTTTTTGAATGGTGTTACATGTATTTTTTAATGGCGTTATATGTATTTTTTAATGGTGTTATATGCATTTTTTGAATGGTGTTATATGTATTTTTTAATGGTGTTATATGCATTTTTTGAATGGTGTTATATGTATTTTTTAATGGTGTTATATGCATTTTTTGAATGGTGTTACATGTATTTTTTAATGGTGTTATATGCATTTTTTGAATGGTGTTACATGTATTTTTTAATGGCGTTATATGCATTTTTTCTGGTATGTTCAAGAGGTCTTTAAAATAGTCTTCTCATGTTTCTCAGAATTGGGTACCACACCCACAACGTGTTGGTTGTATGCCTACCAACATTAATATACAAGCTCTTCTAACTTTCTGTACATATTTTTCATATCTGAACCTAATATCTGAACCTAATATCTGAACCTAATATCTGAACCTAATATCTGAACCTAATATCTGAACCTAATATCTGAACCTAATAAACTGGAAATATTCAGAGAACATATTTTTATCACGAAAAACCTTAAATGGTGTCATAGAGGGTTAAGTAACTTTGTTTTATACATGGACTAATAAAATTGTCTTATATTATTGTTCAGCCAACTATTTGCATCATTAACCTTTTTTTACACCATACAATTCATTTAACTTGGAACCATCATGTCATCAAATGGGGATAAAAAAACACCAAAGAAATTCCAATAAAGAAAAGAGAGGAGAGTACAACATTTGCACTGTATAATATAGGGGTAAGTAGTTTCCTCTAAAAAATCTAGTTATGACGTACAACATTTCTGCTGTCAAATATGTTCCTTAAATCGTGAACACACCCAGATACAAGTATGTACTCACGGACGCTCGTAGGCACCATTACGAAGCAGTTTTTGCAGTTTCGAGTTGGTGTAATCCTGCCGTAACCAATGACGCCTTGCCCGTTTGGATCAGAACAAGTGATAGACATTAGTTTCGTATCACGAGACTCGTTTTCGGCCAGTGTTGTAATGATGGGAACTGCGCTGATAGTTGGTAATGACTGAAATGAGAAGATGTGTCAGGTAATCAGTACAGCAGACGGCGTGAGTGTTCAAATATTATCTGACGGGAATAACGGTGTTTCAACAGAGAAACTAACGTGGAACTAATATGGAACTAATATGAAATAAATTATGAACTAATATGAAATTAATATGAAACTTATTATCAAATTTATTTATATGAAATAAATATGGAGCTAATATGGAACTATTACGGAACTAATATTTAACTAATATGGAACTAATATAAAATTAATATTGAACTACCATTTTTCCTAATATGGAACTAATATGTAACTAATATAAATCTAATATGGCACTCATAGGAAACTAATGTGGAACTAATTTAGAACTAATTTGTATTAGGTATGTTGATTATCCACTTCGTAAACCAGACACGTCGATATGTGTGCAGATTTCCGCTTTAGTAAATCTCTCAGGGTATAACGGCTGATGGTTCTGTTTCTATGTTGGTTCACTGTCCTTATTGAAATCTTTGTTAGCTTTTCTATATGGGCTACTCCCAACTCACACATTCTTAATATTGTCTCGTGCTAATTTATCTACTAATTTATCTACTAATTTATCTACTAATTTATCTACTAATTTATCTACTAATTTATCTACTTATTTATCTACTAATTTATCTACTAATTTAACTACTAATTTATCTACTAATTTATCTACTAATTTATCTACTAATTTATCTACTAATTTATCTACTAATTTATCTACTAATTTATCTACTAATTTATCTACTAATTTATCTACTAATTTATCTACTTATTTATCTACTAATTTATCTACTAATTTATCTACTAATTTATCTACTAATTTATCTACTAATTTATCTACTAATTTATCTACTAATTTATCTACTAATTTATCTACTAATTTATCGTACTAATTCACTCCCAACTCACAAATACTTAATATTGTCTCGTGCTAATTTATCTACTAATTTATCTACTAATTTATCTACTAATTTATCTACTAATTTATCTACTAATTTATCTACTAATTTATCTACTAATTTATCTACTAATTTATCTACTAATTTATCTACTAATTTATCTAAAAATCCTCTGATCGTGCTGAATCACAATGAGCAGTGAGTATGTCTGCTCGGTTTATAGGATGACCGTCTGTTGTGATGGCGAGGCTAGCTTATTGGTCGTCCCGTTCGTTTCCCTCCAGGCCCGCGAGTCCGGGGACAAAGATAAGCGTGAGTTTTTGTGGTGATGCCCACATTTTAGCTTCCTCTAATGACTTCACCCATCCCCTACATACATTACCTGTTCTGACTTTCTGAATCGTATTCATTGAGTATGCACGTATTGGAATAGGCTTGCGATTCCAGCCAGTTTAGTGTCTAGCAATAATAGGTGGAGCGCATGGCCGTGTGGTTAGAACACCGTTTCTAGAACACCCTTGAGGTCCCGTATTCAATCCACGGCTGGGACATGATTTTTTTTCTTTCGGAGGTACAATCAAAATTCTTCCTGTACATGTCGCGGCGTATGCTATGGCACAGCGTCCTTTATTTCCACATCCCATAAAAATATTCCCTGCACTGTTTCACAGGAAAACATTCAGTAAAGAAAGTATTACGAAAGTTCTATTAAACTTCCTGTGTGCAGTCAGATCGTTTCTCAAGAGTTCTCTTTCATTCTCAGAAGACTTCAACTTACGACGTTGTGCAATGCCTTGAGATGGACCTTCTACTCGATGACGTTATGAAACTAGATTATACATTTGCTTGCGTCATTTAATGTGCATCTACTTTTGGAAGTGGAGCCAAGTATCATTTCTCATGTAGGAAGAAAGGCGATGCAATTTCTGAGTCCTAGGGAAACTGCACCATTTTTTTTCTGTGCGGTAATATTGGGTAACGGACGTTAGGAACATTTAAAAAATAATATAAATATGAACAGAAATAGGTACAAGTGTGACAAATATTTGGAAATAGAACACACTAGCAACAAGACACATCGATATACGACGTTTCGACAAAAAGCCATCATGAAGAACGACAACGAACGAAACAAGCAATATAATAACCGTAAGAAAGCAAATATTGCACTGGTGTGACGGTGGTAGGAGAAAGAGATTGAAGCCTGGTAGGAAACATGTCATGTGACAGATCAAAACTGGAAGAATCCAGTCAAGGTAAGAGAAGACAGACATATCACAATGAGTGGAAGTCAGTTGTAGATGAAATAGGAATGAGAGAATGAGATGGAATAACAATATTTTAGTTTGAAAGAAATTGTAACTTATCTCAGTGTCAGTCCGGCTGGAGATCGATGAACCATACACACACTAAGGTCAAGCAAGGTATGTTGTGGTCAAGGTTCATGCGCTCAACAGGAGAAGATCGAAAGTAGATAAAGGACAAAGAACGAAGTCAGAACATAAAAAGACAACCATCTCGATTTAAGAAGAATGTAAAGAATATTGGCACATCTGGCAAGCCAGGTAGGTGAGGGAAGAAATTAGAATCATTTATCCCTTGTAGATAAGTACATTTCGCCAGCAGCAGCGTCGCCAAACTTGTCCGAAGAGTTGGTGTGATCCTGCGCGTTTCCATCGCATTCACTTCTTACGACTGTGATGGCCTTCTTAACCATCGTCAAGCAAGATTGGTGTTTCGAATCTTTGTCTGTGATTGGTCATCACCAACTGCACCCTTGGAATTATGAATCCAAATTTATCTGCACGGCCGTTTCGTTCAATGATTGAAAGTTGAATTGACATTAGGTCAATTGTGTATATTCAAAATTTTCCATGACATCCATGACTTCCTAATCTCTGTTAGTGTATTCAGCTTATGAAGTAGGGAGACGTTTGTGATCTTGCTGTCATTTGTGTGTATGAAATCGTAAACACTAATTTACTGTCATTTGTCTGTTTTAAACACTATATTAACTAATTTTGTGCTGAACGTATGTGACACCTTTGCTTCCTCTGATTTACCCTTACACGACGGCGCCCTCTATGCTGTTTCCTGTTACACTTGCTTTTTGTTTTTATCCAAGACTTTGCTGTTCAGCAAAGTAAAGAAACAATTGGTAGCATATCCTATTCAGGTACCATATCCTATTCAGGTAGCATATCACTCGTTCGCATTGTTGAAGATAGAAATCGCTAGAGAACACAGAGTGTTGATGCATCCAGTGTTCTATCTCTACGACCCTGACGAGTTAAAGGTTTATAGACAGATCTTTACAAACATACCATGGCGATCAAAACTTCTCTAAAATGTCGCATTTAAATATATACGAAAAATCATTCACAGTGAACGACACAATATACTCCATGGACCATATCCTGATAAGTTACAGGTGTTTGAGAACGAACACAGAAGAAGAGGAGGAACGTCATGTGAGGGACTCACGACTAACTAGCAAAGCAGAGGAGCTGCAAATGTTTGCAGATACCAAGTACAAACTTATTATCTATAGTATCCAATCTCATAGATAAAAATCGCCGAGGTTGAAGGTTTCAACCCCCCCCCCCCACCTTACCCCCCCCCCTCCTATTTCTAGGACATTGGAACATGTCATTTAATACTAAGAAACATACACAAATCTTCTTCAGCTGCAACGTTCATTCTCAAACTCCCGTTAGATGTCTCGTGTAGCAGGGCAGAGATCGTACCCGATTTCCAACAGAATGTGTCTAGACAATGGACATGCGTTGGACGTTACGTTACCGTTGTAGTTGCATCAATGGCCCGACACATCATTATCATGTGACATTCTTTCCAGATTATGGTCTTCTTTATGGATTCTCTAAACACTCCGCGATTCTGGGAAAGTTGACCTGCCGCAGCTAGAGACATGTTTAAATAATCGGATATATTACTGCATCATCGTCGTCTTGGGCGTCCTCTTTCCTTGTTGCCGTTAGCTCTGCCTTCGGCTATTAATCGTCCCATGCAGTTGTCTCTCTATATGACCAGAGAACACAGCTTTTTTGTTAAGATGCTGTTAAGGAGCGATCGTTCTTCAACATTTATTGATCTTAACACTTAAGCCCGACACAGAAAGAGATAAATCATCCTTTCTTTTGCCATCCGCAGTCTTCGATTACGCAATATACATTGGAAAAACCCACAATATTAATTCTTTTTCTTTAAAAAAAAAAAGACCCGACACCTCATTTTTTTGTTTTAGCCAAGCAGTATTGAGTGTTCCGCTTTAGCTAGTGTGTCTCCTGTAACAATTGACAAGATTTTCGAGCACAGACAAGACGACAGAAGAAGTGTTCTAAAGACACACTGACTCACTTCAACATGAACATACATTTATGGGACAGTCTTGTACAAGACAGATCCAGATAGGGTTGCAGAATCAGGGGTCGTGCAGCAGCTACTGAAGTGACTAGGGTTGCAGAATCAGGGACCGTGCAGCAGCTACTGAAGTGACTAGGGTTGCAGAATCAGGGGTCGTGCAGCAGCTACTGAAGTTACTAGGGTTGCAGAATCAGGGACCGTGCAGCAGCTACTGAAGTGACTAGGGTTGCAGAATCAGGGACCGTGCAGCAGCTACTGAAGTGACTAGGGTTGCAAAATCAGGGGCAGTGCAGCAGCTACTGAAGTGACTAGGGTTGCAGAATCAGGGGCCGTGCAGCAGCTACTGAAGTGATCCTTAAGTGCGATGCTGCTCACCTTTAGAATGTGAAAAAATTAATTCAAAACACGCATATGTGTCATTAAACACAGCCGAACATAGACAAGAGTCCTTAGTCACAGCCAGACGGACTGACATGAGTCATTAGTGACAGCCGGATACAGACAGTAGTCATTACTGGCATCTGGGCACAGACATGAGTTATTATTTAAATCTTGACAAACAAATGGGTGATTAGTCAGAGTCTGACTCAAAGAGGAGTCATTAGTCAGCCTGAATCACAGTCTGACACAGACATGAGACATTAGTGGCAGCCTGAATCACAGTCTGACACAGACATGAGTCATTAGTGGCAGCCTGAATCACAGTCTGACACAGACATGAGTAATTAGTGGCAGCCTGAATCACAGTCTGACACAGACATGAGTCATTAATCGCAACCTGAATCACAGTCTGACACAGACATGAGTCATTAGTTGCAGCCGCATACATACATGTATCATTATACCTAGGTGGGCACAAACAGAAGTCAGCAGTCACAGCCAGGAATAGACAGGAGTCATTAATGACTGCCGGGAACATCATGATTCTTGATTAGAAACTGGCCTCACAGCACGTGGGGCATTCCCATAAGTGCTCCACCCTCTGTTCCAGCAGACATCCGACTCAATGGTGTTTCGAGTCTAATGTCGTCGAAACAGACGTCGACATCAGGGCAAAACTCTGGCTTCTTTGTTGTTCCGCCCACTCACTCCATGCACGTAACTAGTTCAAGCACAACGTCGGCATGTCGGAACAACATGGTAACTGTTATCGAAGGTTACGACTACGGGGACAGCCGGACACAGACAGGAGTCATTAATCAAAGTCGGACACAGATAGGGGTCATAAATTTCAGCCGGAGACAGACAAGTCACTAGTCACAGCCGATACAGACAGGAGTCATTAGTCACAGTCTGGCACAAACATGAGTCATTGTCACAGCTGCACCCAATGCATTCATCATCATCCCAGCTGAGCTCAAATGACAATCCTTGAGTTAAAGACAAACACCGAGCTGAGATTTCAGACAAAGACACCAAATAATTCTCGTTATTGTTTAGAGAAATTGTGAAACTCTCGAGATGAAATGTATTGGATATTCAATCTTTGTAGATTTCCCATTCGCTAAATATATTTGAGAGACATGGACATTGACACTGGACATGAACAATAAAACAATAAACATATGAAAGTAAATACTATATAAAGATGCTAAGAATATCATGGAAAGAAAGACTATGCTGTACACAAGTCTGTACGTAGAGACAAGTTAGCTTCTCATAAACCACAAGAGACAAGTTAGCTTCTCATAAACCACAAGAGACAAGTTAGCTTCTTATAAACCACAAGAGACAAGTTAGCTTCTCATAAACCACAAGAGACAGGTTAGCTTCTCATAAACCACAAGAGACAAGTTAGCTTCTCATAAACCACAAGAGACAAGTTAGCTTCTCATAAACCACAAGAAATGTAAGATGCCATATTTTGGACAAATACAAAAATACAGTGTTTTAGAAAAAAATAATCATGGAGGAAGTGTTCTAGGAAAGAGAAAAGAGTTCTCTCAAAATGTTGACGGACACAAGATATTAAATACCGTTTGAATAACAACGAAGGGAGTTGGACAACTTGCACAGAACCAAGAGGCTTACATATTGTAGTGTGAGCTGGACAACTTGCACAGAACCGAGAGGCTTACGGGGTGGCAGTGAGGATAAAGTTCTTTAACGTAGGAATCAAAATGTGAAAATGAGAAAGATATTTCACAATCGAGTAGAGAGAGACGTGTGTATCTTATATTTATATGTTTTACATGTTTACATTTTACATTTATATGTTATTTATATGTTTTGACGGTCCTCAAAACCCACGTGAAAACCTTCTATAATAACATTCGAATGTTGACGGTTCTCAAAACCCACGTGAAAACCTATAATAACATTGGAATGTTGACGGTTCTCAAAACCCACATGAAAACCTTCTATAATAACGGGTGCCCCCTCCCAATTATTAATTGAAACATGTTTGTTTAAGACATTTCTATTCAAATATTGTATATTTTCTAGTTACCGCTAAGAGATCAAATCGTATCAACAGAATAATATGAACAATCGGATGTCAATCCATGAGCTAATTCCACCGATTTGGATTTCTGAAACGGGCCTACTATCCATTATACCATCACGCCGATTGTCATCATACAATTATACAATTTGTAAACATTTGTTTCGTGAATTATTCAATGAATATTATAATATAGAAGCATCGAAGATTTATGAATAAAGAAAAATCATATTGCAGCAAATAGAATTTGAACCAGGTCCGTTGAGATGGCACCCACTCGCCTCGCAACTTGAGCCACCACGTTTTCCCTCTTCGATCACGCAGAATCTCTATAAAAGATGCTATTTTTGTCAAGACTTGACAGTGTGTATATTCCCAATGTACTATGAATATGGATACATCGATCGACACACAAACAAAAACATAATTAATTAAATATTCACACAATAAACTCACCGTCGTAGTCCCTGATCTTACACCAGCAATAAATGCGTTGATCAGTACAGACAAAATACACAGTAGTTTCATTGTTCACGAAAGCTGAACCAATTCTTGACAATCAAATAGTTTCCAAATCGTAGACAGTTTTTTTTTACCAGTTGTGCAGTGATAACAAAACTCTCTGAATTTATCCATTGTGTCACATCATTTTCCGTGTAGTAAGTGTTTTTGATTAATATTATCTGTTTTTTTTTTGGGTCTATAAGTACGAAAGCCTATTCAAAAATAAAATGTGAAATAGATTAAATAACAGTTTTACATTGAGCAATTGCATAAGATCGACGTTTCGCCGAAAACGTTTATGAAGAAAGCACTTGCAAATACCAGATATGCCTTAAACTTTCATTAGAGTCAGCATAGTGAAGATCTGAATAACTGATTCCGATGACAATCAAGTAGTTCTATATAGCACAATCAATGATAACTGGAAAAAAAGATTGAGTACTGCTTAAATTTAATGCCAGCGTTGATTCACAAACGCCAAGTCCGTAGATATAAACGAATGTGGTTATAGGGTTCACTCCAACCCCGGAATATGAAATTTAGTAATAAGAGACATAAATAGAGGGTAATAGATTATACAGTAAACTCTTTATCTCCAGCATAGTTTTCGTGTCCTGCCGTAAACATTTAAACGTAACTGTAATAATTGAGATTACCAGCTGCTTACCAGTAGATGGGGTCTGATTTAACTGTTTTAATGTCTTGGTGAAGATAGGAAGTTACAAAATACCAGAAAAAAACACCAAAAAAATCAGAAAAAATCCAAATGTTAAGTTTCCATCCGTTTTGTCACATTATTTGTTAATGTATAACATTTTTAAAAAAATTAACAGTAGTAATTTTTTTATCCGAGGAAACATTCACAAATACTTAATTAACCGGACATTTTCATTAAAAAATCATCAAATTTAATATCGGAAAAACAGACACAGATGAAAAAGACATATTGACAGAACTCCCTGTATTTCTTTCTTTGTTTTAAAGTATATTTTATGTATTTTAACTCATTATTTTCTAAACATACAGTAATGAATACATTATTTTTAAATATTAAACAATATATATTCTTACTATTTATGTGTTTCTTAGTCACATAGTTCTAAACGTTTTCAATATTTTCAACAAACTCGAGACTTGAGCCAACACAGACTGAGATTTATCACAATCCTATCACAAGCAATGAAGCAACAAATTCTCGTTTTGGATAGATCCTTGATCGAGAAGTGAAGACACTTTGAAATCGACCAGAAGTTTTGTGTACACATATTTTTGTAATGTCTATTCATGTGGAAACGTACATATACTACGTATTTAAATCACTGATAAGTGGTGCTTCCCGTGACAGTGATAGACTTATAAATGCAGATCCGTAAATATAAGTTGTCCACAAATTATTGAAGGTATTTATTCTTCTTCCGTGTTCATTATCAAATTCCCACTGGATCTCTTGTAGCAGGACAATGGTCCTATTAGATTTCCAGCTGAATGTAGACCCGAGAACGAAAATGCGAAACCCTAAATTTGATGAGTCTCCCCTTGCAGATGACGAAGTGTATGCATACTGGTCCCGTCGCTCGCTGGTTAACTGCGCTCCTGATTCTACCACGAAGATGACCAGTTATATTCTAGTTTCACATTTAATATCGAACATCTATAATCTCAGCCTCGATGTTTCATAAACCACAGTGTCCACATCAACCACACAGTGTCCACATCAACCACACAGTGTCCACATCCAGCAGGCGCTCATGAAACATTTTCAGACCATTCTCTTTATGCATTGTCAACATCCCATCTATTAGTGCATGGGATGCAAGTTTATCTGCTCTCCCACTACCACAGACAGCCGCATGTAATATTGTAGTATGAGATATGCTAATAGTACTTCCGTCAAGATCGATCAGTTTCACAATGAATACACAGATTATCAGACTATAGCATATGGAAATATTTCAGATAAGAGTATAGAATACAGTTTAAACCTTAAGGTCTTTTTCAAGCAAATGCAAAATAGGCATTTAAGAATCAGTAAAATAAGTTCCAGAAAAGATAACAAGAGGCAGACCAAGATTAAGATGACATAGAAGACAGTCTGAATTTGACACTTGAAGAACATGGGCACCGTGCACAGAACTGAGATGCTTACAGAGTGTCAGCAATAACAGCGTTCTACTGTCACGTCATATATAGACAGAAAAATAAAAGCCCTATCATAAAAGCACAAAAGGCAAAAATTAATTTTTAAGTATCACTGTAATCTTCCGTTCATTAAATTTTTTCATACCAATACCATCATAGTCTGATAGTTTGTGCGTTCATTGTACATCTGAACAATATTATGTTTTACATAAGTACTGTTGTTATACAGATTTACATAAGTACTGTTGTTATACAGGTTTACGTAAGTACTGTTGTTATACAGGTTTACGTAAGTACTGTTGTTATACAGATTTAGATAAGTACTGTTGTTATACAGATTTACATAGGTACTGTTGTTATACAGATTTACATAAGTACTGTTGTTATACAGATTTACATAAGTACTGTTGTTATACAGATTTACATAAGTACTGTTGTTATACAGATTTACATAAGTACTGTTGTTATATAGATTTACATAAGTACTGTTGTTATACAGATTTACATAAGTACTGTTGTTATACAGATTTACATAAGTACTGTTGTTATACAGATGTACACAAGCACTGTTGTTATACAGATTTACATAAGTACTGTTGTTATACAGATTTACATAAGTACTGTTGTTATACAGATTTACATAAGTACTGTTGTTATACAGATTTACATAAGTACTGTTGTTATACAGATTTACATAAGTACTGTTGTTATACAGATTTACATAAGTACTGTTGTTATACAGATTTAGATAAGTACTGTTGTTATACAGATTTACATAAGTACTGTTGTTATACAGATGTACACAAGCACTGTTGTTATACAGATTTAGATAAGTACTGTTGTTATACAGATTTACATAAGTACTGTTGTTATACAGATTTAGATAAGTACTGTTGTTATACAGATTTAGATAAGTACTGTTGTTATACAGATTTACATAGGTACAGTTGTTATACAGATTTAGATAAGTACTGTTGTTATACAGATTTACATAAGTACTGTTGTTATACAGATTTACATAAGTACTGTTGTTATACAGATTTACATAAGTACTGTTGTTATACAGAAGTACACAAGTACTGTTGTTATACAGATTTAGATAAGTACTGTTGTTATACAGATTTACATAAGTACTGTTGTTATACAGATTTAGATAAGTACTGTTGTTATACAGATTTAGATAAGTACTGTTGTTATACAGATTTAGATAAGTACTGTTGTTATACAGATTTACATAAGTACTGTTGTTATACAGATTTAGATAAGTACTGTTGTTATACAGATTTACATAAGTACTGTTGTTATACAGATTTACATAAGTACTGTTGTTATACAGATTTAGATAAGTACTGTTGTTATACAGATTTAGATAAGTACTGTTGTTATACAGATTTAGATAAGTACTGTTGTTATACAGATTTACATACGTACAGTTCTTATACAGATTTAGATAAGTACTGTTGTTATACAGATTTACATAAGTACTGTTGTTATACAGATTTACATAAGTACTGTTGTTATACAGATTTACATAAGTACTGTTGTTATACAGATTTAGATAAGTACTGTTGTTATACAGATTTAGATAAGTACTGTTGTTATACAGATTTAGATAAGTACTGTTGTTATACAGATTTAGATAAGTACTGTTGTTATACAGATTTACATACGTACAGTACTTATACAGATTTAGATAAGTACTGTTGTTATACAGATTTACATAAGTACTGTTGTTATACAGATTTACATAAGTACTGTTGTTATACAGATTTAGATAAGTACTGTTGTTATACAGATTTAGATAAGCACTGTTGTTATACAGATTTAGATAAGTACTGTTGTTATACAGATTTAGATAAGTACTGTTGTTATACAGATTTACATAAGTACTGTTGTTATACAGATTTAGATAAGTACTGTTGTTATACAGATTTACATACGTACAGTTCTTATACAGATTTAGATAAGTACTGTTGTTATACAGATTTAGATAAGTACTGTTGTTATACAGATTTACATAAGTACTGTTGTTATACAGATTTAGATAAGTACTGTTGTTATACAGATTTAGATAAGCACTGTTGTTATACAGGTTTACGTAAGTACTGTTGTTATACAGATGTACAGCTGTCTCATTTATTATCGTATGCAATTTAAAGAAATTAAATTATCAGAGTGTCCGGGTTTATATCGAACTAATTATCTCCCTGGATGTGAAACGCGAACTGTCACCAGAAAACCTTAAAGTGAACTGCTGGCTCCTGATATGTTGTTTGGAGAAGAAAGAAAAAAATTCAATGAATAGATAAGAAAAGAAATGTAGAGATACTCTGAGACACTGAAGTAATAACAACAACAATAACAAAAAGACCAATTATAGCAAACATTACAAGAAGACAGTCAATACTTTTATCAAATAGGATGAGAAGATGAAAAAAATTGACCATTTAGTAACCAGTGAAAAGATTAAGATGAGAAGATGATGAGAAGATGAGAAGAGACGGGGAAGACGTGAAGTTACTGGATGGGTAATCATCACGGCATGGGAGAATATCACCAACTTAATTTATTAACAACACTCGAGACGGAGAGTTGTGGAGAAACATGATCGCCAACGGCATTCGTCATGTCACTGGATTTATAGTAAGGGATTACGAAACAATCTGTAAATATGGGGCTGCGACATCACCGGGCAAATGCGAGTATATGACAATTACAAATGGTTTTATCTATTGTTGTCATAATTTACGTACAGTAAATATTTATTACACACTTGCCTCCATTATAACACGTTTTTCATTGACTAGATTCTAGTCATCAGTCATCTAAAGTAGGTCCCATGTCATCAGTCATCTAAAATAGGTCCCATGTCATCAGTCATCTAAAGTAGGTCCCATGTCATCAGTCATCTAAAGTATGTTCCATGTCATCAGTCATCTAAAGTAGGTCCCATGTCATCAGTCATCTAAAGTAGGTTCCACGTCATCAGTTATCTAAAGTAGGTCCCATGTTATCAGTCATCTAAAGTATGTTCCATGGCATCAGTCATTTAAAGTAGATTACATGTCACCAACTTGCTGTCGAAAATGAAGATAACTCTTCAAGCACTGAACCGCAGCAGCAGTTAGATTGTGGTGTCCAATTCCCTTTATTTGCTGTATATGCGTTCTCTCTTGCTCCTTAGTTAGTGTCCATGTTTGATATTGATAGCACAACGTTGGTACGCAGATTGAATTTATGACTTGCCTTTTGGTTTCCACCAGGATATATTTGTTTCAAGATTGGTGTAAGTTCATACTTTACGTAGTTAACTTTAGAATATATTGTCTCGATCTCCCTGTCTGTTTGAACATATAATGTTAATTTACATCTTACTTAAGTGAGACAAAAAATTCTTCCTGTACACGTCGCGGCGACAGCTATGACAAAGCGGCCTTTATTTTCACAGCCAAAAAGTCTCCCTGCACTTCTAAACAGGAAAACACGCAGTAATGAAAGCAAAAGTGTTATGCCAGATTATGTGAGTAAAAGGCTTTGTGTCCTAGCATTGTGCAGCAATCAAAGTTGAAGTCATATATCTATAAAACAAAGATCTGAAGGAAGCTTGGCACCGAATAACAACAAAATTACACAAAAATACATAATGCCTTTTCTCTTACATGGAATGTACTTTCAAGAATAGTCGTTCGATAGCAATTAATCTTTCTATATGTACCCAAAAATATTGGACAGCTGCGTTTATCGTGGGTTATGTTTTTCAGAGCCGTCAGAATTGTAACAAACATTAAATAAAATAAACACTAAATAAAAACAAATTGTTAATTTTATAGAAACCTTGTAGATATTAAATCGATTAATCGACGTGGAAACGTTGTAATATCATATAAACTAAATCGATACCGAGTTCTAGAACGACTTTCAATAATCGCGACAGGATATCAAAGAAGGGGAAATTAATCGCCGTTAAATATTTCTTGGCAAAGTAAAGAAGTTAATCGCCAAAGAAAACACAGGCGCGCTAATTTTGTTCGTCTTTGAATTTAACTGACACAGCGATTGACTTAGTCGAGAATGAGTCTTTAGTATCGTCATGGCCGATTTTGAGGGACGAACCACAGTGAGGTGGAGAGGGGGGGGGAGGGAGTGAATGGTACCTAAACCTAAAAAACAGAAAAGTTATCTAACTTTTTTTTCATTAGAAAGTTGATGACCTTCTTGTGATAAATTTAAGTAATTTTCCCTCTAATTTGTTTTGGCGTGTGAGCAGTGCTGACGTTGTCTGCGCAGTGGATATTTCCACGTGTGTATCAGCTACCGAATACATTTAGAAATGAAGGTATTTCAATGAAGAACTGAAATATTGATGGAAAAACCTCATACAGTAAATTTTCTTCAGATCTAGCAGCATCCGGCATGTTATATACGTCTGGGATAGATTTCAGATGGATCGACGGACAGACAGGCAGGCAGATAGATAGATAAATAGACAGACAGGCAGACAGACAGACGGACAGACGGACGGACGGAAGGATGGATGGATGGATGGATGGATGGATAGATAGATGGATAGATAGATGGATAGATAGATGGATGGATGGATAGATGGATGGATAAATTGATAGATAGATAGATAGATGGATATATAGATAGATAGATGGATAGATGGATGGATAGATGGATGGATAGATGGATAGATAGATAGATAGATAGATAGATAGATAGATAGATAGATAGATAGATAGATAGATAGATAGATGGATGGATGGATGGATGGATGGATGGATGGATGGATGGATGGATGGATGGATGGATGGATAGATAGATAGATAGATAGATAGATAGATAGATAGATAGATAGATAGATAGATAGATAGATAGATAGATAGATAGATAGATAGATAGATAGATAGATAGATAGATAGATAGATAGATAGACAGGACAGATAGACAGGACAGATAGACAGGACAGACAGACAGATGTTAGTGAATCTCCAACATTGAAATAGCGTATTCCAAAAAAAGATAATGACAGAATAAGAGAATCCTCGAAGGTAAGTTATTGAGGTCATTGTGCGATACCTGACGACCTGTTTGTTGTCATTCATGTAGTTGTCCCACAATATTCATAAATCTTATTGTTTGTTTTTATGTTTCTCGCACCTACTTTGCTTGTCCGTATGTGTTCAATAAATTCTATAAACGCTTGCCCGTGTTTATTTAAGAGTTCCACCAAGTATTATATTTTGTACCTATTCTACGAGGTTACCTTTCACACACCCCTGCCGTTTCAGATTACTTCTGAAAGCGTTCAGAACAACGACGTGTGTTACATAAATCTATTTCATTTGACCTTGTCATATTCGGTTTTTATAAAGTCTTGCGTGTGACTGGAATAGGGTGAAGTCTGAAAGTACACAGAAGGCGATTGATCTCTGCTATCGGGCGGAACGAAGAGTGTTCATAACAATGGATTTCATGGCAGTGAGATTTTGTTATGAAATGTATAATTTTAAAATAATGAATATTGAATCTTGGGTTCAAGGAGTTTAGTGTGGGATGGTAACAGGGGCGTAGATATCATGTCCTCAAAGGAAAGGGGATTGCATTACCTAAAGAAGGAAAATATTAATGAGATTCATGGGTTTTCTTGTATCAATTGGTCCTTTGATGAAATATTTGATGAATTTTATGGTGTACATCTACAAAACATAAAAAATGGAAGTGAAGAAGAATGGGGTATTACGGTCCATCATTTTTTCTAAGCTCCTAGTGCTAAAAGCTGCTATGTTCCTAGTAATAAAAGCTGATATGTTCCTAGTAATAAAAGCTGCTATGTTCCTAGTAATAAAAGCTGCTATGTTCCTAGTAATAAAAGCTGCTATGTTCCTAGTAATAAAAGCTGCAATGTTCCTAGAAATAAAAGTTATGTTCCTGGTAATAAAAGCTGCAATGTTATTAGTAATAAAAGTTGCTATGTTCATAGTAATAAAAGTTGCTATGTTCCTAGTAATAAAAGTTGCTATGTTCCTAGTAATAAAAGTTGCTATGTTCCTAGTAATAAAAGCTGCAATGTTCCTAATAATAAAAGTTGCTATGTTCCTAGTAATAAAAGTTGCTATGTTATAGTAATAAAAGTTGCTATGTTCCTAGTAATAAAAGTTGTTATGTTCCTAGTAATAAAAGTTGCTATGTTCCTAGTAATAAAAGTTGCTATGTTCCTAGTAATAAAAGCTGCTATGCTCCTAGTAATAAAAGTTCCTATGTTTCTAGTAATAAAAGTTGCTATGTTCCTATAAATAAATTCTGCTATGTTCCTAGTGCTAAAAGCTGCTATGTTCCTAGTGCTAAAAGTTGCTATATTCCTAGTAATAAAAGTGGCTATGTTCCTAGTAATAAAAGCTGCTATGTTCCTAGTAATAAAAGTCGCTATGTTCCTAGTAATAAAAGCTGCTATGTTCCTAAAAATAAAAGTTGCTATGTTCCTAGTGCTAAAAGCTGCTATGTTCCTAGTAATAAAAGTGGCTATGTTCCTAGTAATAAAAGTTGCTATGTTCCTAGTGCTAAAAGCTGCTTTGTTCCTAGTAATAAAACTGGCTATGTTCCTAGTAATAAAAGTTGCTATGTTCCTAGTAATAAAAGTTGTTATGTTCCTAGTAATAAAAGCTGCTATGCTCCTAGTAATAAAAGTTCCTATGTTCCTAGTAATAAAAGCTGCTATGTTCCTAGAAATAAAAGTTTCTATGTTCCTAGTAATAAAAGTTGCTATGTTCCTAGTAATAAAAGCTGCAATGTTCCTAGTAATAAAAGTTGCTATGTTCCTAGTAATAAAAGTTGCTATGTTCCTAGTAATAAAAGCTGCAATGTTCCTAGTAATAAAAGTTGCTTTGTTCCTAGTAGTAAAAGTGGCTATGTTCCTAGTAATAAAAGTTGCTATGTTCCTAGTAATAAAAGCTGCAATGTTCCTAGTAATAAAAGCTGCTATGTTCCTAGTAATAAAAGTTGCTATGTTCCTAGTAATAAAAGCTGCAATGTTCCTAGTAATAAAAGTTGCTATGTTCCTAGTAATAAAAGTTGCTATGTTCCTAGTAATAAAAGTTGTTATGTTCCTAGTAATAAAAGTTGCTATGCTCCTAGTAATAAAAGTTCCTATGTTTCTAGTGCTAAAAGCTG
The DNA here is from genome assembly GCA_034231615.1 of Meghimatium bilineatum. Lineage (NCBI taxonomy): Eukaryota > Metazoa > Mollusca > Gastropoda > Stylommatophora > Philomycidae > Meghimatium > Meghimatium bilineatum. The sequence continues at coordinate 85,843,043 of CM067319.1, forward strand.
CTATGTTCCTAGTAATAAAACTTGCTATGTTCCTAGTAATAAAAGTTTTTATGTTCCTAGTGCTAAAAGCTGCTATGTTCCTAGTAATAAAAGTTGCTATGTTCCTAGTAATAAAAGTTGCTATGTTCCTAGTAATAAAAGTTGCTATGTTCCTAGTAATAAAAGTTGTTATGTTCCTAGTAATAAAAGTTGCTATGTTCCTAGTAATAAAAGTTGCTATGTTTCTAGTAATAAAAGTTGCTATGTTCCTAGTAATAAAGCTGCTATGTTCCTAGTAATAAAAGCTGATATTTTCCTAGTAATAAAAGTTGCTATCTTCCTAGTAATAAAAGTTGCTATGCTCCTATTAATAAAAGCTGCTATGTTCCTAGTAATAAAAGCTGCTATGTTCCTAGTAATAAAAATTGCTAGGTTCCTAATAATAAACGTTGCTATGTTCCTAGTAAAGGGCACGCTTCATACAATTCATTGACAATTTTCACCCGGGCATCAAGTTAACATCTGAGATCTACACCTCCCTTGTGAACTTTCTTGACATATGTATCACTATTCAACCCCTCTGTCTTAGCACATCGGTTCACTACAAACCGACTGATGCTCAGTGCTTTCTTCTATACAACTCATCCCTCTGCCTGTTGTGATTCCCTTCCATTCTCTCAATTTCTTCGTCTTCGGCGCTAATGCAGTAGCGAGGACGACTTCATCGAGAAGTCCTACGAGATGATAGCTTTCTTCCGCTGTCGCCTGTACCCTGAGACTGTTCTCTGGTCTGTCCTTCTTCGAGTATGCAGTTTCTGTCGTAAATACACCCTCTTGAGCACTCGGAAGTTTTCCTCGTCTAACCGGACTAAGCTTGTTCTTACTTTCCACCCCCAAAGCGCTGCCGTTCACCATGCCCTGCTTCGTCACCTTCCCCTTCTTCAATCTGACCCTGAGACGCGGGAAGTGTTCTGCAACCCCCTCTTGTTGCTTACAGACGTGACAAGAACCTCAGGGATCTACTGGACCGTAGTAACCTCCAGCCTGACGTTCCCAATCGTTTTGGCACCATCAGATGCAAACACAGAAAATGCTACTCTTGTGCCTATGTCACCCAGATCCGGTCTGTCACATTCCCTAAAGCCACCTTCACCATTGAGGAGAGCTTCATATTTGTGTCCCACAACGTCATCTATGCATTCATATGCAAGCGTTGCGCTATAACATATATAGGTGAAACTGGAAGGAGGCTCGCAGACCGATTCTGCGAACATCTGTAGATCATAAAAAACCATTCGGGTTTGCCTGTTGACGTTCACTTCAATGGCATAGGCCATAGGGGAGCCCAGGACATTCAGGTTACGGTCAATAAGTCGTGCTTCTCTGACGACCAAGCCCGCCTGGCGCTTAAGAACCGCCACATTAAAAAATATGGCACTCTTAAACCCAACGGCATTAATGAGCGCCTGTCTCATGTATGACTTTAGCCGATCAATAGTTTCTGTTTGTTTCGTGTCACATGTTTGTTGTCATTTTTGTATTTTTCTTGTCCGGTGTCATTTCACCTCTTCCGGTCAATTCATACTACGCATACTAATGTGGCCGTCGATGTCATTACTGTTCGCTTTCTGTTATATGTTTTAATTTTGTTTCAATTGTTTGTCTTGATGAAGGCATTTTGGTCGAAACTTCGATTTGTGTATGTCATTATGTGTGTTATATAGTATTAGCAAACCTATTTAACCCTATTCCTGGATCTACCTGTTGGACTTCAGTTTTGTGCAGTAAGTACATATTATCGATGTTCCTAGTACTAAACATTGCTAGGCTTGTAGTACTGAAAGTTGCTTGGCTCCTAGTACTAAACGTTGCTAGGCTCCTAATACTGAAAGTTGCTTGGCTCCTAGTACTAAACATTGCTAGGCTTGTAGTACTGAAAGTTGCTTGGCTCCTAGTACTAAACATTGCTAGGCTTGTAGTACTGAAAGTAGCTTGGCTCCTAGTACTAAACGTTGCTAGGCTCGTAGTACTGAAAGTTGCTTGGCTCCTAGTACTAAAAGTGACGCTCTGATTAGTTGAACCCACGAGCTTGGGTCATGGTAACACTAAAAGTAATGCACTATTGTCATTGTTACTGATAAAAGTGATAAATATTACAAAAATAGTAAATGTAAGATATTGTGTTATGTGAGATATTCTTTCCAGAACGTAGTCTTCCTTATGAATCTCTTGAAATCCACGCAATCTCTGGCGAATTGTTTCGATTTCTCCAGCGGCATGCGCATGCTCTCCTGAATATCTATTGTCCAGCGACGTCTTGGTCGGCCTCTGTCTATACTGCGTTCTATCATACCCTCCAATAACACTCTTTCCATGCCATAGTGTTTCTTCACATGGCCGAATAAAACTTTTCTTCTTAATCTGGTGTTTAAAAGTCAGACTTCTTGAACATTGATTTTTCTTAGCACGTCTTAGTTGATCGTTTTTGCTGTTCATAGTATTCTCATGTCATAGTATTCTCATGTCATAGTATTCTCATGTCATAGTATTCTCATGTCACAGTATTCTCATGTCATAGTATTCTCGTCATATTATTCTCATGTCATAGTATTCTCATGTCATAGTATTCTCATGTCATAGTATTCTCATGTCATAGTATTCTCATGTCATAGTATTCTCATGTCATAGTATTCTCATGACTCTTCTATAGCACTATATTTCGAATGCCTCTATCTCTTGGCTTTAGTTGTATTTATTGTCCATGTTTCGCAGCCGTAGATCGTCACTGGGAATGTGCGATACTGCACAGGGAAAATAACAAACAATGTAACAAGGATATTTTCTACGTTACGGTTCAATACGGACCTTTATCACGAAACACACAAGCGTACAATGAATTGAACTCAAATATTGCATTGAAACATTCTCACCAACTGTGTTCAAACTAATTTGAGTTTGGGATGGTAGACGGTGCTAGTGTAGATAAATACGGCGAGGAAGAGGGGGGGGGGGGTAAAAGTGTGTGAGAAAGTGTTGAAGAATTACTGGAATTCGGTTTTTAGTATTGAATATTAGTTATTGAGTTCTGTTTATTGATTTTTAATCTGTTTTCATGTTCTGCCGCTGCATTGGTTCTCAAACTTCTGTTGGTTATCATTGTGTAGTCAGAAAACGAAATACGTCCTGCTATGGTCTACAGGTTGGCAGCGATATATGCGCCTTTTTGTCTGATACATCTGACATCATAATGACATTTGTGTTACTTGACATATGAGATAGGACAGCCAAATTCAGCTACCAAGTCTGCTTAGCTATCTCTTGTGACATGGTTCACAGGGTTTCAATGGTGACATGGTTCACAGGGTTTCAATGGTGACATGGTTCACAGGATTTCAATGGTGACATGGTTCACAGGGTTTCAATGGTGACATGGTTCACAGGGTTTCAATGGTGACATGGTTCACAGTGTTTCAATGGTGACATGGTTCACAGGGTTTCAATGGTGACATGGTTCACAGGGTTTCAATTGTGACATGGTTCACAGTGTTTCAATGGTGACATGGTTCACAGGGTTTCAATGGTGACATGGTTCACAATGTTTCATTGGTGACATGGTTCACAGTGTTTCAATGGTGACATGGTTCACAGTGTTTCAATGGTGACATGGTTCACAGGGTTTCAATGGTGACATGGTTCACAGGGTTTCAATGGTGACATGGTTCACAGTGTTTCAATGGTGACATGGTTCACAGTGTTTCAATGGTGACATGGTTCACAGGGTTTCAATGGTGACATGGTTCACAGTGTTTCAATGGTGACATGGTTCACAGGGTTTCAATGGTGACATGGTTCACAGTGTTTCAATGGTGACATGGTTCACAGGGTTTCAATGGTGACATGGTTCACAGGGTTTCAATGGTGACATGGTTCACAGGGTTTCAATGGTGACATGGTTCACAGTGTTTCAATGGTGACATGGTTCACAGTGTTTCAATGGTGACATGGTTCACAGGGTTTCAATGGTGACATGGTTCACAGTGTTTCAATGGTGACATGGTTCACAGTGTTTCAATGGTGACATGGTTCACAGGGTTTCAATGGTGACATGGTTCACAGGGTTTCAATGGTGACATGGTTCACAGGGTTTCAATGGTGACATGGTTCACAGGGTTTCAATGGTGACATGGTTCACAGGGTTTCAATGGTGACATGGTTCACAGGGTTTCAATGGTGACATGGTTCACAGGGTTTCAATGGTGACATGGTTCACAGTGTTTCAATGGTGACATGGTTCACAGGGTTTCAATGGTGACATGGTTCACAGGGTTTCAATGGTGACATGGTTCACAGGGTTTCAATGGTGACATGGTTCACAGGGTTTCAATGGTGACATGGTTCACAGTGTTTCAATGGTGACATGGTTCACAGTGTTTCAATGGTGACATGGTTCACAGGGTTTCAATGGTGACATGGTTCACAGTGTTTCAATGGTGACATGGTTCACAGTGTTTCAATGGTGACATGGTTCACAGGGTTTCAATGACCAATCATTTTGAAATTAAAATAACAAATCATCTTACAACTAAAATAATGAATATCTTGAAACTGAAATAACGAATATCTTGAAACTGAAATAATGAATATCTTGAAACTGAAATAATGAATATCTTGAAACTGAAATAATGAATATCTTGAAACTGAAATAACGAACAAAAGATGAATAATCAAAACTTGAAACCTTTCATAAATAAATCAACACTTTATCATTCATAGTTTCAAAATTCAATCAAGAATTGAACACCAATCATCATTATTTTGAAACTAAACACTTAATATTTCATCATGTGACATATTCTTTCTACAACGTGGTCTTTCTTATGGATTCTCTGAACACACCACGAATATGTGCAAGTTGACATACCCAAGCTAGAGACATTTTTATGCAATCTGATATATCACTGCAACTTCGTCGTCTTGGGCGCCCTCTTCTCATGTTTCCGCAAACTGCCTTCAGATATTAATCTTTCCATGCTGTTTATCTTTTTATATAACCCAAATAAAAAACAAAAAAATAAAACAAAACACCACAGCTTCCTTGTTAAGATGTTGTTAAGGAGCCAGCCCTATTTGACGCTTATTGATCTTAACATTTCTTGATTCTTCTTTTTAGCTGCACATGGTATACGTAAAATTCTTAATAATTAGGGAATACAAAATTTAATATTTAGAATTTTATAATTCTCGGTCTTCTTCTTCTTCTGCGACCGTTCTCAAATTCCTATATATTATCAGAATATACTCCAAAAAACGGAATGCATTGTGTCACGGTGTACAGCTTCACTGCGATGTCTGCGCCTTTCGCTCTTTTACATTCGACTTCAGCATGACTTCTAAGGACAACCAACCCCTACCCTATAAACTCCTTAGTCATCTCTAATGACATGCATAGATGATACAAATTGTTTTTATTCTTTTCGGTTCCCGGCAACATGCATTTCTCAGTACTAATTTTCATTCTCTTTCCTTCCTAAACGGGGGGGGGGGGAGTGGTACGGTGGTGAGCTCTACCTACAGCACCACTCTCTCATCTATAGCCTTAAGCAATTACTTAAATTTAGAATGTGAAAATGAGATAAAGACTAGTCAAACTCTCTACTTGAGATGTGGTAAATGAACCCAGAAATTATTAAAATTCAACTTTACCAATAAGACAGATACGAATAATCAACGTTTCGATAGCAAAGCCTTTCACAAAATGGAAAGTATGTAATTATCTAAGTTACCATAAGAGATTGGCAATGGCATATTGCAAAATAACACGGATGAAAAACATATGGAAAAACAACAAAATAGAAACGAAAGTGCTGATGTTACGAACTTTTATTTTTCCGGTTGCAACATACGGCTGTGAAACATGGACTCTAAGTAAAACAGCGGCAAAGAAGATCAACGCCTTCGAGCTGAAATGCTACAGAAAGATACTTAGATTATCATGGAAGGATAAAATCAGAAACTCAGATATTATAAACACACTGAATATTCCAGAGTGTTGGTTACTAAACACAATAACAAAAAGAAAACTACGCCTGTTTGGTCATATAAAGAGACATAACTGTTTAGAAAGACAAATAATGGAGGGAAGAGTACCTGGGAAGAGGAGAAGGGGCAGACCAAGAAGACGATGGACTGACGACATTAAAGATAATATGAATACATCGCTAGAAAATGCAATCCACATCGCCCAAGACAGAGAGAGGTTCAGAGAGTTCATTGGGAAGACAACGTTCTGGAAGAAATACGTCACATGACACCATAAGAAAATTTATAATCTGCTTCTATCCTTTTTTGACTAGTTTATCTGGATCCTGACTTTTATGTATGTTCGAGTGTGTTGGAATCCATTGTACTATGACTTTGTCTAAAATGTTACAAACTGTAATATAAGTTCATATATATGTATAAATTTAGATTGTCATGTGTTTAACACTTTCTAGCGCTAACTTACTTTAAAGCTAAGTATACATTAGTTCACTTTCACTTTTATATATGTATGTACTTGATTTATTACGTTATCTTCACGTTTAATATTCTATTATGATAGTTTTTACGACTCAGCAGGCAATACTCAAACATATTGATTATATCTTTATGCTTAGCCAGGGCAGTTATTTTAAAGCAGTGGTTCTCAACGAGCATCATTTGGCCCCCGGAGACGATGGAGTTTTGTAAGGGGACCACGGAGAAAATATTATGTAATTTGGGGTCACAGATCCAACCAAGGGACCACATAACCTACTAGAGGACCACATACCCAACCAAGAGACTGCAGACCGGACCAAGTGACCACAGACACGACCAAGGGATCATCCGACCAAGTGATTACATACCAAACCACGGGACCACAAACACGACCAGAAGAGCACAGAGCCGACCCAGGAACTACAGACTTGAACAAGGGCTACAGATCCTACCAAGGGACCGAAGACACACGCAAAGAGGTAATTTGCCTGATCACGGGCCCACAAAATGAGCCAAGAGACCACGCAACTTCCAATGGACCACAAATTCGACCAAAGAGCTACAGAAACGAAAAAGAGTCCACAAACCCGACCAAGGGACCACAAACCCGCCAAGCGTCCACACACCCTCACGAGGAGCCTCAAACTCGATCAGAAGATAACCGTCCCGATCAAGGGGCCACAGACCTTACCAAGAAACTACAGACACGATCAAGGGACCAAAGACCCGCCTAGGGGCCACAAACCGACTAAGGAACCACTGATCCGACCACGGGACCACAAATACGAACAAGGGACCACAGGTAGGTAACTGTTTGAACATTAAACAAACAAGAGATATAACTGTGAAGTTGAGGGACAGACAAACATAGTCAATTCTCATACATTCTAATACATAATACATTCTAATACATAATACATTCTTTGTATACCCTTTATAACACCTTTCACGGTTTTCCATGATAGAAATACCATTACTGAATATTTTAATTGTATTAGATTCAGGTATGTATGATATGCAAAAATAGTAATACGAACAGTTGTATATTAATGTTTCTATAGGCGTGGTACCCTTTTCTCTACACTGTTTTTTAGAGGGAAAGGAGTTATTAAAAAAATATTAATGGAGAAATAAAGTAAAGTTGCATTAGCACTTAATATTTAAATATTTAATTTTTGAAAATTTACTAAAGTGAACCAAATTTTTATTTCTATAGACATCGTAAAAAACTTTTTTATTTACACATTTTTAAGGAAAATATGCCCTCGCAAAGAGACATCCAAAAGGCAACAATAGGAAATGTCCATCCCTAGACAAAAAATCTGTGAAGGTGCACGGGGCTGAGGAATCCTAATGGATCAACGGCTCAAACGGCGAAACAGCAAAGTGTGTGACGCAGTAGAGGCAAGTTCAGGGCATAACAATGAATGTTGGTTGGTCACCGTGGAAAAGTCTGGCACCTTACCACGTACATCCCAAAGTCAAGCAACGGGCAAGCAACAACAGAAGATTAGGAAGCAACATATTAGAATAGGCACATGGAATGTCAGAACACTACACCAGTCAGGGAGGCTGGAAAACTTAATATTAGAGGCAGAAGCATTAGATGTAGATATTCTAGGAATAGCAGACAAGATGGAAAGATGCTGGTTACACAAGAAAGGAAAATTTTAGTTTTATACATGCAGGAGGAGATTACCATGAACGAGGGGTAGGAACATTGATCAAGAAAGAAATAGAAAAATATATCAGTGGGTACTGGACATATAATGACAGAATGATGCTGCTAAAGATCAAAGTAAAACATTGTGATCCAGCCATTATACAAACATACGCACCAACTACAGATTAAACTGAAGAAGAAATAGAACATTACTACGACGACCCACAACTACTTAAGCCAGTAAATTCAAAATATATTTTAATAGTCATGAGAGACATGAATGCAAAAATAGGGAAAGGAGGACACAAGAACATTGTAGGGTCATTTGGACTAGGGACACGAAATGACAGAGGAGAAAGACTTATACAGTTCTGGAAGGAAAACAACATGACCATATGTAATACATTCTTAATATAAAATTAATTCAAATGAAATTAAAATTAAAACAGAAAATTATATACATAGAAAAGTCCTGGAGACAGAAAGAGGACCAAAATAGATTATATTATGATCAACAACATATTTAGAAATGGTGTCAAGAATAAACATTTCCTGGAGCAGATATTAGTTCTGACCATAATCTAGTGCTGTGCAAAATGCATGTCAAACTTATAAAGATAGAACGCATCAGCACTAAAACAACCAGACATACAACAAAATAATCTTGTAGATGTAAGGAATAGATATGAACATCTAATGATATAATTCATGCAACAATACAAAAAAGAAAGTCGTGAAGAGAAAATAAATAGGACAGCCTAATGAAAAGTATTCAAACAACAAATGAAAATTTACCAATAAGCCAAGATCAAACAAGCTTGGATGACATGAAGTATTAGAGAAAATGTCAGAAAGCAAGAAAGCTAAAAAGTGCCCAAAATATTCACTTATAGGCAATGAGATATATAACATGTCCACAACAGCAAAAAAAAAAAAAAAAAGGCTAGAAACAGAATGCAGTGAAATAGAGGAGATGTCAGTACAACAGAAGACAAAATTAATGCATAAGGAGATAAGGTAGATCACAAATTAGAAAAATCCTATAAATGGGGGTGGCTGCATTAAAGATAAAAACGGAAAAATTACATTTGATGTACTTAAAACTGAAGTACTTAGAAGATGAGCAGATTATGTGACAGAACTGTTTGACGACCCACGGAACAAAAAACCAACAATGTTGGACCAGCACTTTCTAATACTGAAAGCAGAAGTAGAAAATGCAATAAAATCAATAAAATGTGGAAAGGCTGCAGGCTCAAACAACAAAACAGCAGACATAATAAAAACTCTAAATGGATTTTGTGTGGAAACTATCACAGGACTTTGCAATGACATATATGAAACTGGCCACATACCTAAAGACCTAACGTCATCAATATTCATACCACTACCTAAGAAGCCCAGGGCTGTGGACTGTACAGAATATAGAACAATAAGTCTAATGAGCCATCTAACTAAAATACTTCTCAAGATAATACATGAAAGAATTAAGAACAAGATAGACACGGAGGTCGGTGAAGAACAATTCGGTTTTTGGAAAAACAAAGGAACCAGAGAAGCTATACTGAGTATCCGGCTAGTGATAGATAAATATTTAGAAGTCCAAAAAAGTATCTATATTTGCTTCATAGACTACAGCAAGACCTTTGACACAGTCCGACATAAAACATTAATGAAATGTCTTCAAGAAATAAGCATAGATGGAAAAGATATCACACTGATTAGAAATACATATTGGGAACAGACTGCATCAATAAGGTGTGAAAACCGCTACTCTCCATACATAGAAATAAGAAGCAGGGTAAGACAAGGATGCATTTTATTCACAAGCCTATTTAATATCTACACAGAGAATATCTTTAAAAATATAGAAGAAATACCAGGACTCAAGATCAATGGGAAAATAATGAACAACCTTAGATATGCAGATGATACTGTTCATTTGGCAGAAAGTTAACATGAACTACAAAAACTAATAGATCAAGTCAATAAATCAAGTAAAGAATAGGGACTGGATATAAATACATTAAAAAACCATGATAATCAGCAAAGACACAGAAGAGCAAGCGCTAAACATAAAAAATATATGGAGAGAAACTACAACAAGTAAAACAGCATCAATATCTTGGACACATAGTCACAAATGATGGCAGATGTGAAACAGAAGCTAAAAGGACAATAGGAATGGTGAAAGTACCTTCAATGACATGAGGAAATTATTAATATCTAAATAAATTACAAACAAATTAAAAATGAAAATCATAAAATGATAGGATTGATTCCTTTGAGATGTGGGTATATAGAAGAATAGGGAGAACATCATGGAAAGAGAAGAAAACAAATAAAGAGGTGCTTAAAAACACTGAATATGAAGAAAGAACTACTAAGAGAAATAAAGATCAAGTAAAGAAAATATTTTGGACACATTAAAAGACATGACACCTTATTGAAGACCTTACTGGAAGGTCTGTATGGAAATGAATCATGGACAATGAATAAACTGTCAGTCTCTGCATAGACTGAAAACATGTTTGTTTGTTTTAATGTTCTGTTACATAAAAAATATTAACTATGAAATAAACATTATTTGTTTTTATTTAAGAGAACAACAAGTTTAAATGTGTAGCGTATCCTATTCAGTGCATAGCCATCAATACAGCATTTTTTGGCTGTAGTAATTTTCTGAGCAATATAAATACATTCAGTAGTGTGCTATTTCTTTCTGAACGGTCTGAATGCCCAAATGCCTGTGGCGGGGATCAAACTTTATAACTTGGCCATCACAGACGCACTCTGATCCACTCTGCCACAGATCCGGACAGGAAAAGTTTACAGACAGAAATAGATAGAAAATATGATGTATGAATGTTGGATGTGATAAAGACTTGTTGTCCTTCCACCAGTTGATGATCATTCAGCTCAACAGGGAGGATGAAGATAATGTCGCATGCGGTGTGTCTGGCTATGTTTAATGAACTTGGAAATTCCTACTGCACTCAGAGCATGTATGGGAGGAGCATGTGGGCCATTGCGCAGCTCTTTCCTATATAGGTCACCCTATATATCCTAAGATCCACAATTACATTAACCCCTTCCCTAGAGGATGAAATAAACGCACAAATAGGGGAAAGCGGCTACCATTTTTTGTGGGCTGCCATAATGCGCGTGGAATAACAGAAATCTGCAATTGGAAAAAAAACTATGGGTACAGATTGATCAAATATATATGCTCACCACACTATACTATGGATCTGAAACATGGACAACTTACATAAAACACGAGAAGAGACTAATTACCTTCCACCTAGGATGTGTCAGCAAAATCTAAAACTTTAAATGAAACGATAAAATTTCACCAATATAGAAGTACTACTTCACACTCAGCTACCATCTGTCATGGAAACAGTAGAAATACATTGTGATGTTTTAGCCACGTCAGCAGAATGCTAAACTTCTGCACCCGAAAAAAACAAGTACTATTCGAAAAACTGTCTTAAGGCCTGCAGACCAGTGCGGAGGAACAAAGAAATATGCAAGTCCTCAATGAATGATTTCTCTATAGACCATAAAAACTGGGAAACCATAGCCGAAACTCCGTCTGTCTGAAGGTACAATCTGCGTTTGGAGGAGAGGATGTTTAGGAGCAACATGATAAAAGATTGAAGATAAAAGAGGAAGGCGGAAACAGAACTCCTCATTTCCTATTACATGATCGCTTAAAAAGCATTCGATTCCTGAGAGTAAATGCTCATTAACTGTTATTTTTTTAGCTGTTATATTGTGTTAAGAAGCATACAGATATTGGCCTATGTATTTATGTGACAGGTACCGGTTCTGCACGTAGTGTGATGTCTGTCAGTAACGTGACAGTAATGAGATCTGACAGTGCGACAGAGAGACTGTCTGTCGAGTGGGTGTCACAATAATGGTGACAAGGACAACTTGCATGACTGAGTCATTAAGTACGTCATGGGGCAATATCTTGACTCTTGTCAAGTGGCGTCACCTTGGAGTGTGGCAGTATATCAACATTGGAGACATCACAATGGCGTGCAACTTCTGGAACTGTCTGGTGCTGTGGCCAGGATTTGATATTGACTTTAACTTTAACTTTGTCTCAGTAATGAGACTCCTTGTGTCGTGGACTAATGTGACAGTAATGAGACTGTGTCGTGGACTAATGTGACAGTAATGAGACTGTGTCATGGACTAATGTGACAGTAATGAGGCTGTGTCATGGACTAATGTGACAGTAATGAGACTGTGTCGTGGACTAATGTGACAGTAATGAGACTGTGTCGTGAACTAATGTGACAGTAATGAGACTGTGTCGTGGACTAATGTGACAGTAATGAGACTGTGTCGTGAACTAATGTGACAGTAATGAGACTGCGTCGTGGACTAATGTGACAGTAATGAGACTGTGTCGTGAACTAATTTGACAGTAATGAGACTGTGTCGTGGACTAATGTGACAGTAATGAGGCTGTGTCGTGAACTAATGTGACAGTAATGAGGCTGTGTCGTGGACTAATGTGACAGTAATGAGACTGTGTCGTGGACTAATGTGACAGTAATGAGGCTGTGTCGTGGACTAATGTGACAGTAATGAGACTGTGTCGTGAACTAATGTGATAGTAATGAGACTGTGTCGTGGACTAATGATGGTTGATCGTATTCACACTTGCCGTTAAATGTAGGGGTTAAGCTGTCGTTTCAAGGTCAGATGAATCGCCTTGGTTGCATTTATTCCATGTTTGTTCAAGGTTATCTTGATGTTTTCTATCCACCGTTTTCTTGGTCTACCTTTGGCTTTACGTCCGGATATTCTTTTGTTATATGTTCGTACTGGTATTTGGTTTGAGTTAATTCTCATAAGGTGGCCGAACTAATTTACCTCCTGTCTTTAATTTCTTCAATATATGATATTATACCAACCATTTTCTAATTTCTTATTTTATCTAGTTTAGCAGCCATTTCAGCTTTCCCATGCAGTCATGGCAGCATTCCATTCTCGGTAAGAATGCTGCCTAGATATTCAAATTCTATGGCTTTTTCACTTTGGTGTTATCTATTGTTATACCCACTGATGTTGCAAACTTGCCAATTTTCAGAACTTGTTTTTTTAAATGCTAATTTTCATGTTGTACAAATTGTATATATTAATATCAATATTTTAAAACGTTCTTTTCTCCAATATTAAAACAAAGGGAGAAAAAAATTACGGGTGGACACATGTGGCTATGTCGATAGCAATACCTACAACTGTGAGAATGTCAGGCATAGTTGACTGCGATCAGCTTTGAGGTTGATGTTCAGTGTACTGTACGGTAACTATAGTTTTCTCGTAGGGCTGGCCTACTAGGGATATGACCACATACTTCCACTGTTCAGTGAAAGTGGTAAAACACTGAACGTATAAATTGCCGCTCAGTAATCGGATGTGCCGGGATATTGGCGCAAAATAATACAGCGACACACGGCACTTTCATTCCCTAGATTACATCTTGCTGGAATTCTAGTATGACAAATGTCCCGCTACAAGCGAGATGTACGTACTGAGAGTTTGAGAATGAATCAAAATATAAACACACATACATCTTATTTTAAGTATTGTTTAAACGGATTGATAAAAACGTTGTTGTTTTGTGTATGCAGTCTTGATAAAGACATGGTGGTCGAAAAGTCGATTGTGTATGTTATCAGTGATTAGTTAGTTAGTTTGTTCCTTTCGAGCCGCAAGCGACACATAGGGCAGATGTTTTGGTTTTCCATGTGATGCGGTCCGCTAATAATCAGTGATTAGAAAAACTTTATTACCCTGTTCCACAAGTGGTAGAGTAACATCACGAGATGGACAGGTTACTGTCTAGCAGAGTGCACGCACCACCAATATAAGAGACATATGATGTTGGAGTTCTGTTGCAGTCAACCTTCATTTCGGAAACGGCACTTGAGGGTGATAATGATTACCCTGTTCCAAGCTTTGCCTAAATAACATAAGATGAATAGCTTAGTCAACGTTCTTCACAAACAAACCAGGATATAAAATCTCCAATATTTATCTCCATTTTCACTTGCATTTATAAAATAGTTATACCAAGCCAATGACATCATTTCTCATCCACTCCCTAGCAGCAAGTGGCATAGGCGTATACAAGGTGGGATGTTTGCCTTCAACATGTTAAAATCCACAACTTTCAAACTTTTTCAGACCCCTTCCCCTAATTGCTGACATAGTTTATGCGCAACACCTTGGTCTGGTGGATTAGATTAAAGTGTTATGTGAAACCTGTAATTTGTGCTTCTTCTTCCTACTACCGTCAGACCATATGTGTTTTCTTATGTGTTTTATAGACATATAGTTTGTTGTTTTTCGTTCCGGCGAATGCTTTTCGCAGAAACGTCGTCTCTCACTGTGTCTTGTTGCTAGTATTTTTATTTACAAATATTGGTAGCACTTGTAACCATTTCCGTTCATTTGTAAATTTGCCTTGTGATATCCCAGCCCTGGCATTTATAGTATCGGGTTGTATCCCGAAACCAGAGTTTTATCAGTTGATTACCATTGCTCCGGGCCGAAAACATGTGAATGTAATAATTCAGTAGGACTTCATTACCTGTCTTACACGTGAGTATTATTTTCAATTATGTTCTACTAGCAGAACCACCTTATATTGAATGTAATAACAGAGATTCGATATAAGCCTATGAAGTATAAACAATAAACAATACATATAATTTGAGATTGTGTAAAGTGTTGTTAAATAGGACCATGTAAAATGTATTATAACTGTTGTGGTCTATAGTGGGATTCCACTATGGTAAGCTGTTGATGTTGCTACTTGTGATTTAAAAATGATATTTTTGGTTGGGTAAAATGTAGGGATAAATGTTCTAGATTAGGGTAACAACCCTAAAAAGGAAATAAATGGCTGGAGTAGCACAAGGCAAATATCAAGATGAACAAAAATAAGTAGAAGTGTTACCAAAGTAAGACATAAAACAACCTAACAAAGAGATGCGGAGACAGACGACGTTTCGACTAAAAAGCCTCCACATAAAACAACCTAACAGCGAGACACAGAGACAGACGACGATTCAACTAAAAAGCCTCCATCTGGACAAACAAAAGACCACAATAAAACAAATCTCACATGGAGGCAAACATGAGACGAGGACAATAGCGAATAGAAAATGGAGGAAGCACATATGTAGCAGCGAGACAGGAAAGAAGAGGAGAAAATAGTGAGGAGGGGTAAGTGCACAGAAGAAAGTGTGAAGTGGAAAAAAGGATAAGATATAATATCAAGTAAAATAAGGTAAGGTAAACTAAAATACTTACCTCAAAAGGGGCAACAAGCAATGAATATTACAGGCATACAATTATAATGATGGGGAAGAGAAAAAGAAGATGGTACGAGAGACCAGATGAGAGAGAAAGAGGCCAATACGGCAAGAACAGTCGAGAAAAAGGAAGAAACCACCGAGCACATATGACCAAACAGTAGGAGGAAAATATAGAACAGTGGAGAGAAACTATTAATAGGAGCAGATAATGGTGGAAAGAAAATACAGTGATGATATATGCAGGTTCGATAGTAAAATATTGTTGATAATAGGTAAAAACGGGTAACTTATCTGAGATGCGTCTAGTACGAGCTTGCTTGAAACGAATGGCCACACACGTAGGGCTCGAATTTAAATAGTGGACAATGGAAGCCAGTGAATAGACAGGCTGTGTGGCAGGCTGGCATGGTAAAAGAAATACAGACATGGCGCAGTTTCACATAATAACGTTTTTTTGCCTCCGTTATTGTATAGAAAAATCGTCATTTTCTGTTGCTAATTTTCGTCCTATAAATTATAATAGGGTCTATAGCTTATTTATAGTTGTGCGCGGGGGTTGTGGAAGAAAGATACCATATTGGCATAGGCATATATGTAAATAATTAGGGTGGGGGCGCAAGAGATAATTATATTTATAATTGTTGTGAGAGAAAAATATGTGTAGTTCCATATGGTCCAAACAGTTATACAAACAAATTCCGTCACACAAACAAACACCGTCTCATAGACACCCTCACACAAACGCAGTAAATGTTTGTTCTCTCGTCTTTTCCATAAATTCGGATAACCATCGTGGGAAGGTGACATTTTCTGTAATTGGCCAGCTTTATTTCGCAAATAAATGTTTATCGTCTCCAAATCACAAGTATAAACTATGTAAATATGTTTGCTATCGTCTCCAAATCACAATTCGTTACGTTTCTTAGTGTCCATGTACTAGCAACATCGTAAAATTAAATGTATTTAAAACTTAAATAATTTGTGTATGCGCCCATGATTACAATTACAATTTTTTTTTTCAATTTGAAGTACACATATTCCTTCCTCACGAACTCTATGTTATGTTAAATAAATCTGTTTATCCCTGACCGTGAGCTATATGAGACCTGTTCTTGTTCTGTTGTTCAACAACAATGAGACCTACTGATTAATGAAAATCAAGCTTTCTTAATGACTAATTGGCTATTTCCTTAATTTTCATTGGCTGTTACATACATTATAATCATAGTGGCCAATGAACTCGCGGGAGTAGTCAAATTGTGTCACTACAGATTGATTTCACATTTGCCAATATGTCTTATAAAATCTATGGCCACAGTTTATTTCCCGTCGTCACCGACTCGTCTCCATCATCATACATTCGTACATTCAACACTTGACATAGAATAGATTTATTCATGCATGTATGTGGGTAAGTAGTGTCAATCTAAACACAAGAAGCATATCGACATTCGACACAAAATACTTTCTAAATTATCTTTTGTTATTTTCAGAAGTTTAATATTTTCAGAAGTATACAAGACAAACTCTAAACTATACATTTTTGTGTTCGTGAAGACAAGACGCTTATGTTGATCACATTTCTGGAATTTTCAGATGGACACAGAACTAATTGATAGTCAAAATGGCGGCTAATTAGCATAGGCCCTAATTATAATGAAAATAAATTATATATTATTTATTAAACATACAAAAATACCACAGAAACTATAGCCTATATTTGTGTATTTTGTAAAGACAAAACAGATATGATGAATACATTCATGATGTGATTCTCAGATGCAGTCTACTAATTAATATTCAAAATGTTGGCTAATTTGCATAATTAAAATAAATGTTGATATCTTAAAAATTAACTGCTGATTCCTGTAGTGTTCTACATTCTTAAAAGTTACATATGCTTATATAAAAAGAAAAATAGTTATAGAACTTAAACAATGTATTTGCAAACATGGCAAATAATTATCTCTCTCTCTCTCTCTCTCTCTCTATAGGCCTATATATATATATATATATATATATGTAAACCATGGTCGTAAGAAATTTATATCCAAGTGAAATTTTCCGTACACGCTAATCACAGATGTCCAAGTACATACTTAGAATTTTACTGTTATAGCCAATAATATATTAATTATTTTTATTATTAGCCAATAGGCCTAAGCAAACTCATTCAGTTGAGTTGTTTACTTGCTGTGTTTTTAAGAATTGTTCATTCCTGTACATCCTATCCTGGAGCAGGGTCAATGGTGCTTCTTTACTTGCCTTGTCTTGTCCTATCTATGTGTGTCGCTTGTGGGCAGCCCAACTCTTCTTTCTTTAGCTAACTGTGATGCTGTGGACATAGTACAGCCTTGATGTTCTAGTATTTCTCTGATGTCATCTATCCATCTTCATCTGGGTCTTTCCATGTTTCACTTTTCAGATGATCTTTTATTGAAGGCTATCACCAAGTATGGAATTTAATTACAATATTTTAATCGTTCAGGCTTGCAAGGTCTGTCGAAATAGCTCCTTTATTAAATGATTTTAAATCATATTGAGTGAAAATGGTAAGGAGATCTTGAAAATATTAACTTCGTTGTTTATTACTTTTTTGGTGAAAGTCATTTAAAAATCATGACTTATGAGACACTAGACAGACATCTTTTTGTTTGAACTTTTCTAATGGTGTAGACTAGGCTTTCAGTGTAGGCTAGACTTTCAGTGTAGACTTTTATGACCATTTGACAGTGGTCTGGATGGTAGCTGCAGTGATGTGTATGCTAACATAACGGTATGGAAACAGACTGAAGATGTGTATGCCAACATAACGGTATGGAAGCAGACTGAAGATGTGTATGCTAACATAATGGTATGGAAGCTGACTGTTGATGTGTATGCTAACATAACAGTATGGAAGCAGACTGTTGATGTGTATGCTAACATAACGGTATGGAAGCAGACTGAAGATTACACTATTTTACTCTTTAAGACATATGCTCAGCTAGCCAAAGAAGAAAGGTGGAATGAATTCTGCAAGCAGATCAGTTCAGAAAAATCCTCAGGTACACCTTTAGTCTATGAAAAATATTGTGTTCCCAATACATTTCAATGGCATGGACAACAAAAACTGATTTTTCTTTACTTCACCATGAACCTGAGGCCTCGGTTTTTACTTCACCATGGACCTGAGATTTGATTTTTACTTCACCATGGACCTGAGATTTGATTTTTACTTCACCATGGACCTGAGACTTGGTTTGCACTTATAAGAGTTTACTTCATGCTGAGATTTCTCCCTGCTTTATTGGGAGCACTAAAGTTTTCTACCCACTTCATTATAGACTTGTATATTGATTTTGATAAAATGAATTAATTTTTGTAGGCCTACAAAATTTAATATTTTGCCTTTTTTTTTTACTTCTTAACAGATTTCAAGATGAATGATTTGTTGACCAAACAAGTTTCAGAAGTTGAACTGAAAGAAGAGAACAATATTGGTGTAAGATTGCTTCAATTATTACAAGATGCTGGCATTGATAAATTAGATGAAAAACAACAAGCTGTTCTACATAATCAAGCATGGACAAATCAAAATGTCTCATCTTCTGTTGATGCTGCTGTTTACTGTAAGGACAGATCGTTACTTGTGGAAGCTGAGACTGGTCATGAAGACAATATGGATATTCTTCTCATCGCTAGAGATCTGGTTAATGAGAGAACAACATATAACAAAACTTTACTTCACTTGAGTTCTGAGATTGGAGATCTAGAACTTGTTGACATCTTTCTCAAAGCTGGAGCTGATGTTGATGCTATAGATGAGAATAAAAACACTCCTCTTCATTTGAGTTCCAAGTTGGGTCATAACGAAATTATTGAAACTCTTATTAAAGCTGGTGCTTCTGTTGATGCGAAAGACAACAGTAATAACACTCCACTTTTTTGGAGTGCTAAGAATGGACACACACACATTGTTGAAATTCTTATAAAAACTGTTGTAACTGTCAATTGCTTAAATACTAATAGTAACACTCCACTACATTTGAGTGCTAAAGGGGGCCATAATAAAATTGTTGAAATTCTTCTCAGTGCAGGTGCTAACATTGACGCTAAAAACAATAATAATGACACTCCACTACATTTGAGTGCTAAGGGGGGCCATAATAAAATTGTTGAAATTCTTCTGAGCGCTGGTGCTAACATTGATGCTAAAAACAAAAATAATGACACTCCACTACATTTGAGTTCTATGGAGGGTCATAAAGAAATTGCAGATATTCTTCTCAATCATGGGGCTACTGTAGATGCTAGAAGTAAGAATAACAGTACACCATTGCACTGGAGTGCTAGGAATGGTCATCTAGAAATTGTAAAACTTCTTTTGAAAATTGGAGCTACTGTTGATGCTAAAAACAACAATTTTATTGTTCCGCTACATTTGAGTGCCGGAAATGGTCATAAAGAAATTGTTGAAATCCTTTTACAAGCTGGAGCTAATTATGATGCTGGAAATTTTTATAATACCACTCCACTACATTTGAGTGCTAGAAAAGGCCGCCATGAAATTGTTGAAATTCTTCTCAAAGCTGGAGCTTGTGTTGATGCTAGGGATAAAAATAATAACACTCCACTGTTTTTTAGTGCTCGGAATGGCTACATTGAAGTAGTTAAAATTCTTCTACAAAATGGAGCTTATGTTGATATTGAAAGAAAAAACAAGGATACCCCATTGCATTTGAGCGCAGAGTATGGTCACCAAATGATTGTTGAAATTCTTCTAAAATCTGGAGCTTCAGTTAATGCTAAAAATAATAGTAATGACACTCCCCTACATTTAAGTTCTGAGAATGGCCATCTTGGAATAGTTGAGATGCTTCTAAAATCTGGAGCTACTGTTGATTCTAAAAACAGTAATAACAACACTCCTCTACACTTGAGCTGTAAGAATGGTCATAAAGAAATTGTGGATACTCTAGTCAAAGCTGGAGCCACTGTTGACATTAAGGACAACAATAATAATACTCCACTATATTTAAGTGCATGGAAAGGTCATGCAGACATACTTGAACTTCTTCTGGAAGCTGGAGCTACTGTTAAAAAAGAAAACCTTGATAGATACCCTGTTTTGAAACATGTTTATACTAGTCAAAGAAACAGAGCGGATACTAAACCCACGGGAACTTTGACTCGAATACGAAACTGGATGTTCGCTGTAACAAACAAAGAAAAATCTTCCAAGGACCCAGCTTCCACAACTACAACAATCAGCTACACTGAATCTACTAGTGCTACATTTCCTGCAGTAGAGAGCAAGATTTTGACATCTGAGACTAATGCATCCACAAATGGTAAATATAATCTTTTTTTTTTTCAGTAACAATAACTCTAATTTGTGTTTAATTTTGTCAGCAACTGTAATTCTAAAATGTTTGTATTTTTGTGTGTTGAATTTGGAAAACTGAGTTGACTCAAGTTGCAAAGCAAATTGGTGGCAGCTGAACAGACCTGGTTCAAATTCTGTCTGATACCTTTTTTAGAAGGTAATACTGCTAGTAAAACTGTATGAAAATAGTACTGATGTAGGAAACAGGTAATGAAGTCTTACTGAATGACAACTAATGCATGATCACTGTCAGATGTTCATGTGAAATAATACACGCAACAAAACACAGGAGATAATAGATATTTTGACCAAAAGGCCTTTATCAATATATGCACATAACATCAAAAGACGGCAAGTAGAAATGACCACACCACACAAACGTGTCCAGGCAAAATATGGATGTAGACACATCCATATTTGAGGCTACAGAGTTACATAATGTAAGTCATACTCTTGGCAGTGCTGCTTCGATGAGAGGGCTGCAGCACATATGGGTAACCAGAGTACAATAAATTCAATCTTCTATGCCAGTGAACTTATTTTCATTTATGAAAATTTTAATTATGAAACAAAGAACTTCAGTGTTAAGCAAAATCATGAGGAAATTAGTACTAGAGTACATGCTTTGGGTAAGTTATGGAAGAAGTTTAAAGGGATTGGAACAACTAATCAAGAATACAAAGAAATATAGCGAAGCACAAAATTTGTATTTAAACACGCAGAAAACAAACATCATGTCAAAAGATATAACAACACAACAACCAAAAATCAGAATAGACAATACAGAGATAGAATGTGTGGATAAATTTGAATACTTAGGAGCAAACATTAACGGTGCAGGAGACTGCATGGCAGAAATAAGGAAGAGATTGGCAATGGCATATTGCAAAATAACACGGCTGAAAAACATATAGAAAAACAACAAAATAGAAACGAAAGTGCTAATGTTAAAACTTTTATTTTCCGGTTGCAACATACGGCTGTGAAACATGGACTCTAAGTAAAACAGCGGCAAAGAGGATCAATGCCTTCGAGCTGAAATGCTACAGGAAGATACTTAGAATATCATGGAAGGATAAAATCAGAAACTCAGATATTATAAACACACTGAATATTCCAGAGTGTTGGTTACTAAACACAATAACAAAAAGAAAACTACGCCTGTTTGGTCATATAAAGAGACATAACTGTTAAGAAAGACAAATAATGGAGGGAAGAGTACCTGGGAAGAGGAGAAGGGGCAGACCAAGAAGACGATGGACTGACGACATTAAAGATAATATGAATACAACGCTAGAAAATGCAAGCCACATCGGCCAAGACAGAGAGAGGTTCAGAGAGTTCATTGGGAAGACAACGTTCTGGAAGGAATACGTCACATGACACATATGCTTTGGGTAAGTTATGGAAGAAATTAGTACCTGAACACATGCTATGGGTAAGTTATGCAATGTCATCATCTGTACTGAGTAAAAGCTGAAGGCAGCATTAGGCATACGGTCTCTGATCAACCACTGGTTAGGCAGCTTAGCATCTATCTTATGGGAAAACACTAATACTATCTTGTATACTGATTGATAACTTCAAAAAGAATTCAAATGGCATAGAGAATTAATCTCATTGTACCCATATTACCCCATATGTGCCCTGCCCCTTTCAATGAAGCATCACTGACAAGAGTACAACTTTCAGCCCATAATTCTACTGTTCAACTGATAATCTCCAGGGGATCTCCAAAAACAGTCACGTTATAAACAAGATGGTACAAGCGGTACTCAAACCCATGAACTGTTGAGCACAAAATGAACTGCTTAACCAATACGCTAGGAAGATCCCCCGGTTCTGATACTGTAAATACAAAGAATAAAGTATAAGGACATTAAAAATAAACACTTCAGTCTAACGAGAAGACTTTCCTCACAATAAAAAATAATACACCAAATAAAAAGATAGCTGACATCCTATTCAAAATGTAGACATCAGCTCAAAATTTTTTGGTTGTATTGATTTTCTAGGCAATATAAATAGTTCCTGTAGATTGCTATTGCTTGCTGAATGGTCTGGTTGCACAAGTGCCGGTGGTGGAATGTGAACCAGGCATCTTGGTCGTCACAGACTTGCGCTGTACCCCGCTGCCACAGAGCCGGATAATACACCAAATAAAAGCCCAAAAATGGCTAAAATATTGATAAATAAATGGAAACATTTCCAGTAAACTGTTAAGCCTCGCCGTACAGATGAACTTTCATATTTATTATATTACACAGGATATCAGTATGATATTTTATATCATTTATTTGTATCTATCGCTGGTGTATTATTTTTTATTCTGAGATTTAATGATTTTGAGTAAGCATTGAGTAAAGATGTCAGACAGTGGAAGTATTATTGTGTAGTGGGAAATTCTTAGAGATAATTTGTGTACAAGGATTAAAATTAAGTGTTCCAAAGAAATCCAACATAGAAGGAAATCAACAGGATATGTCATTTACAGCATTCCAGGATAGTGATGTGACTAGAAGTGCATATTCAATTTTATATTTCCTGATGTAATGCCAAGTCAATGTCAAACTTGACCCTTGACAAAAAAATCAGTAAAAAAAGATCACAATGTGTGAAGTGAGATGTTTGAGGAAAGCTATAAATATCACCAGAAGAGACAACAGCTGAAGATTTGGTTACAAGGCACAAGGAAGATCAAGAACTAGATGGGTGGAGAGAATCAAAGATACTTTAAAGAGATACGGGCTGACTATGGCCAATGCAACCCAACTGGCCGAAGACAAAGAACTCCAACTTCTCCCCACAACACTTAATGGCACAAGTGCAAATGACAATAGATATATAGAATGTTGATTATTATATTCACTTTGTTAGCTGTTAGTCTATGACCTGTTACCTTTAAAACTCCTTATCTCTGGAAAGGTTTAGAGAACATAATCACAACAGGCAAAATTGAAGGCAACAGAGACAGAGGGCGACAACATGAGAAAATATTAGACAGTTTGACAACCTGGCACGACAAGAAAACAACAACGACTTTGATACATAATACTGTGGACAGAGAGCTGTGGAGAGCCATGGCCGCCTACGCCAGCCGGCATGGCACCTGATGATGATGGTGATCTCTGGAAAGCCACCTAAATTGCCAGTTAACTAGACCCTTTCTGCAAGTAAGCTGTAAACTGCTAAAATCTCCATATCTATAGGCACTTCTAAATACATTATGGCAGGCTAGGAAAACTTAAGGAAGATAAAGAGTTAAGATTTTTTATTTTTTGTATTGAAACTAATGTTAGAAATATCAGTAATATCTGTTGTATTATTGTGATGATTCAGGAAAAGAAAGCTTACCATTTCTGACCTCTGAGGTGTCAGATGCTGAATCCAGAACAACATGTGTAGGTACTGTGCCATCTGGTGCTTCTCCATCAGTGAGATTAGGTGATCCATATAATACTGAGCTTCCAGGTTTAAGCAACATCAGAGAACAACTTCAGGATTACTTGGCACAGTTTTCTCCAAAATTGAAGGAAGGTTGGGAGACGACATGCTCAGCTGATGTCAAATCTGCATTCCAAGATGGAAGAATTATCATGTATGTATTACAGTTTCATTATTCATTATTAGACTTTCTCTATTTGTGGTTACAGTTGAATACATTAGACATAACATATTTACTTGTCTGGTTCTCTTGTCCTACATATTTTTCTGTTTGTCTTCTTTAATCATCTACTACTTATCCATCGCAATCTTTCCTTCTTCTACTACTAATTTATCTCAAACTTTCATTCTTCCACTAATTATTCATCCCAATCTTTCATTCTTTAACTTATTACACTAGTGAACATCAAAATTGTACCAGTAATGAAACAAGTTGATCTTAACTAATTTTGGGGTGCTGAATCCAAAAATGATTCTTTAAAATGTCCACGTGCTCTAGTTTTTTAGATATATGCAATGTTTTTTTAAATTACCATCTTTCTATATATATATATATTCTTGCAGAGCACAAAATACAAATGAGCAGAGCGCTGGGCTATGTTCAAATCACAGCTGATGAAGAGCGCCCTCTACATCCTGAAATTCTCAAAGTGAAAGACAGTCGACTTAAGAAAGGAAAGTCATGGATGATATTATACAAAGTGTGTGCAGATTGGAGGATATGTTAACTGGTGCGGAATGGAGTCTGGCGCCCTTGGAATATCAGACAGCCTTCAAAGTAATAATAACGCTCAATAAAGAATGCAGGGAATGGTGACTGACCGTGGTGGAGTCGGAGGTACTCGCTCTGATCTGTGAGAATTCCAGGGAAGATGATATGATTATATATACAGATGGGTCGGTTGAGAAACACATCAGGAGTGCCTGGGCCTTCACGGCTCAAAGGTGGGGGGAGACCATCAGAGAGGAAAGTGGTGCATTCGCTCAGATGATAAGCAGCATGGCAATGAAGATTTTTGCAGTAACCAAAGCTTTAAAATGGGTGTGCTCACAGACTGCGACATATACCTGTATACTCAGCGACTCGATGAGCATGATTGTGAAAGTGTAGGCGGTGTACATTTGGGAACAGTGGTGGGATGCACTGAAGAATTCCTGTGTGTGTAAAGTGAATTTTATTTTTATGCGGGAACATGTGGGTGTCCAGGGTAATGAAAGAGCAGATAGGTTGGCCGCACACGCTGCTACTACGGCTGTTGGCAGAGAAATGGATCAGGCACATATTTTGAATGCCCTATGGGAAAACCCACAAATAAATGATGATGACTCCTGTTCCATGACTACGGGAGCTTGGTTTGAAATGTGGAGTCGCTACAAAGGAGCGATTTTGTGGGCAAGAAAGAATTATGGTCAATCAACTGCGTATTGGGACCGTCAGTCAACGTGTAATGGCGGCTACACTCAAGGAGAGATTTGAGCACCTATAGACTTGTCCGAGTGCAATGACGATGATCCAACGACTAACTAACTTGAAGGCAGTACTAGAAAGCAAGCCAAAAAAGTGGGTAAACCTCAATACACCCCCCACCCCCCCCCCCCATGGCTTTCTAAAAAAACATAATTAATTACAAACCTCAGGAAAATGACCAATTTGTTTTGGTGTAAAATTGGTCCGTACCTTCACTGAAGACATATCAAGGCCTTGGAACTAAACAGTAATCTGGCTCAGATTTGAAGTAACAGAAATAAGATTAAATATTTTATTTCTAATTGAGCTCCTCTTGACATGATAAATGTGCCAACATTTCTTGATTACGTCACATTCTAGTGTGTCATTTTTATTCTGATTTCTTTTCTTAAATTATTTCTAGGCCAACAACAATAAACATTACAAACAAAAAGAAAATTGTCAACCACATTGTCAACCACATCGCTCACGCTAATGTTGTCAACCAGCATGGCCAGGTTTCTATTCATACAAGGAGGGAGTCTCTCACAGATCATGTTGGTGATGGTGACGATGATAGCGATGATTGTGATGATGAGGAGACATAGACAACAACATTCTCGGTAATACACGTCTTATTTTCTGTATATGCTCCCATCATTAGGTGTACAACTTTCAACTGGAGCAGCAGTTACACAATTGATAACAATATCTTTATAGAACTAGTGTCATAAACCAAAAATGTATCCACATCAATGCTACTGTGGCTCCGTCACGTTCTGACCAAAAATGTATCCACATCAATGCTACTGTGGCTCCGTCACGTTCTGAATTATTGACTAAGAATAAGCAGGAAGAAGTATTAATTGCATAGGTAGAAATATTTTTGGAGAATCTGGTACACAAATTATGTACAAATAAGAAATGTTGCAAAGAATATGGAGAGATAAGAAATTTTACAATAGATTATGGACAGTAAAGAAATCTTGCAAAAAAAGATCTGTAATATGTACTCAACTGCAGCAAAACTGAAATCCATCAGGCAAAATTTGGAACAATGTTGTGAAGTTTTGCTAATCATTGGAAGCAGACGTAATCTTTCTTTCTATTCTCTAAACCATTTGTTGCCTTTCGGCGTCAGGGGTAGATGAGTTTTCTGAAGGTGGCCCTCTTGTGTGCTGAGTATATTGAGGAATTTGTCGCCTCTTTTATTTAGGTGGTACATAGTTTTTTTTTGTGATCTGCCTCTAGGTCTGCATTTACTGTAACTGTGTAGCATAGCTTGCTGTGATATGCTGTCTAATGGAAGTCTGCTGATGTGTGCTAACAATGTGATCTGTTATCTCTTAATATATTCTAATATTGGGGGGGGGGGCAGGGGTTTTCCAGTGTTTTGTCTAATGTCCTCATTCCTCACTGTCTCTTAGCGATATTCCTAGGATTCTGTGTAAGCATGCTATTTCAGTTGTCACAAGTTTACGTTTATCTTGTGCTGTTGTTGCACACACACAATTCTACATTTCGACCAAAATGCTTTTATCAAGACTACATACACAACAAAAAATGATGAACACGACCGGAACTAGAGCTCTGCCATATGAATGTTTTTGTTTTAATTTATTCTGTGTTTTTTGGTGTCTTTATCTTGATAAATACCTTCTGCTGGAAATATCTATTTGTATTAGTTATATTTGCTATATGTAAAACTCTTATTTCACCCATTGCATATTTATTCCATTATATATATACCGGGTATATATATATATATATATATATATATTTACTACATGGTAAACCATTTTACTGAAATCTTTCCTATTCTAATCAATTATATAAGAAGTGTTTTAAGTCTGTCAGAATGTGTTAATATCACATTTTTTCTTATCTAATCCATCACATTTCTTATCTAATCCATCACATTTCTTATCTAACTCATCACATTTCTTATCTAACTCATCACATTTCTTATCTGATCCATCACATTCCATTACTGCTTCAATGCAGTCACATGCTGGTCCTAATTTCTTCAGTTGTTAATTCTTTTTTCATTTAGACCCAGGAATGGAGACAACCTGTATGACTGTTACTGAAGATATATCAAGGGATATTCAAATTGCATACTCGTATTTACATAACACGTGTCTCACATCTGGTTACGTGTTGTCGTCTGGCCTGCATGAAAGGTCATATTTTTCCAGAATAACTGCTATAGAGAGAACTGCTATAGAGAGACCGGCTTCCATAGAAGCACTTCCGGAAGCTAGAGGAAGCATTTCAAAGACACGCTTAAGTCATCACAGACTGACTTCAGTGTAGACATAAAGTCTGACACAAGACAAGTGCAATTGTCAAAGCAGACTATTGTCTGATGTATGCTGCTGCTGCTGAGAACTTCAGATAAACTGCTGCTCAACAGAAGCATGCTAGAAGAACAACAAGAGCTGTTTAATATTTCATAGACTTAAACAAATTCAGCATGTGAAAGTTAATATCATAAATGGACGTGACTTGTTAGACACATTCTGACACACCCCAACAGTCAGCATAATCTCTATCCTATTACAGCTAATATGATCTGTGTTAACTTTGATGACGCACATTGTTGTATCACATGCCAAAACTATTGTGAATCAAGGAGTCTCAAACAATGAGGACAAGTGATCCCTTTAGCTGAGAGCAGGTACTTATTTACACCCCATAATCTTACTGACAAAATTGAGGTTCATTGAGTTGGTAAACACAGCAAGGAAGGGAACTGACAACCCAACCTAATAGTTGCTACAGCTTAGTACATGAAAGGCTAGCTTCATCCCCAGTGGCAGGTTGCTGCCATGAGACCTACCTGTGCAGTGAGTAACTATGATCTCACCCTAGTTTGTGTAGATTTGTTGTTTCAAAGGTGTGACTGTGTTAGGGAGGATTATGGATGCATATTTATTTCGTGAAGTGAGGTTTTCAAGTGCAACAGTATCCTAGGATCATTACACCCTGATAGAAGCAAAACATACACTATTGGGGCAACTCATTCATCATGCTTCTGTTAGCTCTGTTCATCTGTCTGTTATGATGGCACAACCAGCATTCTCCGAACCACCTAGGAGTCTACTACAAAAGGACAAATATACAATGTCCACCGGCTTATATCTGTTCATCCTCCATGGGCATAATTAACCAGAAGACAAAAGTTAGAAAAATAGACGATACATGTAGTGACAATGATGATTTTTTCACAGGTGATGGATTGTCAGCTTGTCCTTCAACTTACCCTTAGTTACCTCTATGACATGCCTGAGTAGACAATGGCTGTATTCTTTGTACCATGAACTACAAGTCCAGGCCCAAGTTGCCACACAGGTGCTCAAACAATGAAGAGCAGATAGCGAAATCTATACCGGTAATCGAATAATGAGAACGAAGATTGGCTATTTAGATATGTGTGTCCATGTATGGACCACAAGTAAGTATTAGGACATGCACTTCAGAACTATCTCACTCACAAGAAGATTGAAGCAGATTTGTGACCATATCTGAATATTGTAGCAGAAAAAGAAACTGCTGTGACAAGAGACACCAGAAAACCAGTAACTATTTTTAAATTTATTCTTCTTCTTCAGTATAAATTCTCAAACTCCCACTGAATCTCTCTTGTAGCAGAACAATGTTCCTTCAAGATTTTATTCTCAAACTCCCACTGAATCACTCTTGTAGTAGGATAATGGTTCTTAAATTCTTTTAGATCTCTAGCAAGATGTAGCCCAAGAACAAAAATGTGTTGTGTTGATATTGTATTTATGCCAATGGCTCAAGACACCCAACTTCTGTGATAAAAGGGATTTGTGTTTGGGCCAAATGATAAAGGTGAATACATCTGATTAGTAGGCACCTTTTCATCTTTCCAGATGATAGTGTTATTATTGTACTATAAGAAGTATAATCTACAATCCATGCCGAGGATGGAGTAAATCTACAATCCATGGCGAGGATGGAAGTAAATCTACAATCCATGGCGAGGATGAAGTAAATCTACAATCCATGGCGAGGATTGAGTAAATCTACAATCCATGGCGAGGATTGAGTAAATCTACAATCCATGGCGAGGATGAAGTAAATCTACAATCCATGGCGAGGATGGAAGTAAATCTACAATCCATGGCGAGGATGGAAGTAAATCTACAATCCATGGCGAGGATGAAGTAAATCTACAATCCATGGCGAGGATTGAGTAAATCTACAATCCATGGCGAGGATTGAGTAAATCTACAATCCATGACGAGGATTGAGTAAATCTACAATCCATGGCGAGGATGGAAGTAAATCTGTGATCCATGGCGAGGATGGAAGTAAATCTACAATCCATGGCGAGGATGAAGTAAATCTACAATCCATGGCGAGGATTGAGTAAATCTACAATCCATGGTGAGGATTGAGTAAATCTACAATCCATGGCGAGGATGAAGTAAATCTACAATCCATGGCGAGGATGGAAGTAAATCTACAATCCATGGCGAGGATGGAAGTAAATCTACAATCCATGGCGAGGATGAAGTAAATCTACAATCCATGGCGAGGATTGAGTAAATCTACAATCCATGGCGAGGATTGAGTAAATCTACAATCCATGGCGAGGATGGAAGTAAATCTGTGATCCATGGTGAGGATGAAGACAAGGCTAATCTGAGCCACAATGAGTCTTCCACAGTATACAAGTCATCACATACCTACTTGTATCATTGTGTCCTGTTGTATGTTCCTTTAGATGTGCAACCCTTGAGCTAACTGCTAGCATTTTCTCCTTTGTCTTGATACCATTCCTGATCTTTCACCGTGCAACACGATCCGTATCATGTATAGCGTGTTTTCATACATCTGTGTACCAAAGTAGAGGTTGACCCTGGAATCTTTTCCCAGATTATAATTTTCTATAAAGTAAATCTTTGTGAAAATAGAGGCAAAGACGAAAGAAATTTGCCATCCTGTGGAAATTGGCATGAATGAGCTGGGGGACCAATGAGGCAACTTTAAAAAAAAGGTATATATAGGTGAAATTAGACCAGAACTAGAATACAACATGGACTTCAGCAGCCAATTCCCATCTACAAGCTCTAGACAAGGTACAAATTCAAACACTTCACCTTATCACAGATGTCATGAAGACCTCTCCCATAAATTAAAGGAAAAAAAAATTACATGCATCACCACCTTCCATACAGGTGGGACATTAAGACCATGATCCTTGCAGAATAGAACAAGAGAATTCCAGCACACCAAATCTTCCATCCTCCTAGTGTGTCCCTGCCATCTGAGTCTGCACAGACTAATCATAGGTTCTCTCTTAACAATCACATTGTAAAGGGCGGTGGAGATGAGAGGGTACGATGTAATCAGGACGTCATCCTTACAATACTTGGGTGTGTGATTTGATTGTAGTCTGTGTTTCCGGGAACACTTTGATAATGTTATCGCAAAGGCCTGCAAAGGACTTTCAGCTCTGAGAGTGATGGCAGCGGCTGACATTAAACAACCACAGCTCGTAATCTTATATGAGGCTCTTGTCCTCCCTGTCATTGAATATGCAGGCACCACTATCACAATTCAAAATGAAGCGATGCGGATCATTCTTGGTTGTACAAGGGACACACCCTGTATTGCTACGAGAGTTCTCCTTGATTTTCCGAGCATATTTCATAGAATTGATATGTGGTGTTCCCCTGTGCATACCTCATAATAAGTTCTGACATAGACCACCCACTACACACCGAGCTCCCTCGTGTGAAGAGAAGACCTACCACACCATTTGATTTTAGATTGAATTTCCTCATCCTAAGATAAGGGTTGTATCCTCCCACATATGCTCATCAGCAGAAGCTTTTGGCACAATATGAATTGTCAGGATAAGTAGATGCCGCCCGATGACGTTAACAGAAACAGGTTCTACCGATTACCATCATTGCTCAGCCATATCTGGCAAGACTGCTATATTCTATAATCAGATTATAGCATGTGATTTATGTGTCCATAATTCAAGTTGTAAGTATACTAGCACAATACATGTCTTGTTATTGAATATATGTCAACATTGAACAAAATATATGAAATTGTTGCTCTCATAATCATTTTCTGATGGTCAATCGTCTGAAATATAGTTATTTTAAAAAAAACTAAAACTTTTTGTGACATATACTATACTCCATATAACAACAGACTTTAGATTACTTCTATCATTTAATATATATATATATGTACTTTTTACCATAAAAATAATGGAGGTTATGGTATGACAAACCCTAACCTTCCTACGGCCTCATTAACAATGTACATAAAAAGTTTAGATACATTTATAATTAAAGTATAGACAGATGTCCATCTCAACCAATCTGCAAGATGGTATCAGACAACTATCTACAATCTGCAAGGTGGTATCAGACAACTATCTACAATCTGCAAGGTGGTATCAGACAACTATCTACAATCTGCAAGGTGGTATCAGACAACTATCTACAATCTGCAAGATGGTATCAGACAACTATCTACAATCTGCAAGGTGGTATCAGACAACTATCTACAATCTGCAAGGTGGTATCAGACAACTATCTACAATCTGCAAGGTGGTATCAGACAACTATCTACAATCTGCAAGGTGGTATCAGACAACTATCTACAATCTGCAAGGTGGTATCAGACAACTATCTACAATCTGCAAGATGCTATCAGACAACTATCTACAATCTGCAAGATGGTATCAGACAACTATCTACAATCTGCAAGATGGTATCAGACAACTATCTACAATCTGCAAGATGCTATCAGACAACTATCTACAATCTGCAAGATGCTATCAGACAACTATCTACAATCTGCAAGGTGGTATCAGACAACTATCTACAATCTGCAAGGTGGTATCAGACAACTATCTACAATCTGCAAGGTGGTATCAGACAACTATCTACAATCTGCAAGGTGGTATCAGACAACTATCTACAATCTGCAAGATGCTATCAGACAAC
The DNA here is from genome assembly GCA_034231615.1 of Meghimatium bilineatum. NCBI lineage: Eukaryota > Metazoa > Mollusca > Gastropoda > Stylommatophora > Philomycidae > Meghimatium > Meghimatium bilineatum. Next base: position 85,875,816 of record CM067319.1, read on the forward strand.
TATCTACAATCTGCAATTTTGGTATCAGACAACTATCTACAATCTGCAAGATGGTATCAGACAACTATCTACAATCTGCAAGATGGTATCAGACAACTATCTACAATCTGCAAGATGGTATCAGACAACTATCTACAATCTGCAAGGTGGTATCAGACAACTATCTACAATCTGCAAGGTGGTATCAGACAACTATCTACAATCTGCAAGGTGGTATCAGACAACTATCTACAATCTGCAAGATGCTATCAGACAACTATCTACAATCTGCAATTTTGGTATCAGACAACTATCTACAATCTGCAAGATGGTATCAGACAACTATCTACAATCTGCAAGATGGTATCAGACAACTATCTACAATCTGCAAGATGGTATCAGACAACTATCTACAATTCAAGTAAAAATATCTCTAAACCTAAAATGTTATTTTATGTTTGTATCCTACAAAATAAGAAATAACTTTTTGTATTAGTTTGTATAAAAATTTTATAAATATTGAATGACATCATTTATTTATATTTAGGAACTTCTCTCTATCTATTGTCATTTCCACTTGTGCTGTTAAATGTCGTGGTGGGGAAGTTGGAGTTGTCTGTCTTTGTGCTGTTAAAGTTCTTGGTCTTCCTTGTGCCCTGTAACCCGATCTTCTGCTGTTGTATGCACAAACAACTGGTTGCGTTGATTTCATTCTTACGAGGTGTCACAACCATCTGGCTTGCTGTCTCACAATGTAATCATGACTTGAGATCATATTTATTTATTTCCAGATATCTACATTTTTCTGTCAATCTCCTCTCATGACATTATAGCTTTTCTGAAACATCTCCAACATGATGTGATCTTTTCCGGTAGTATCTTTCTCAAGACACATAGACATCAAGACATCACGGCTCAAGACACATAGACATCAAGACATCACGGCTCAAAACACATAGGCATTAAGACATCACGGTTATATGTCCTTCTTGTCATGTGGTTTTACTCACTGTTTTGTGTCTTTCTACTTTGTTTCATCTTGAATACTTCTTCATCGTTTATTCTCAAATCCCCACTGGATCATGGTTGTTAAATGACCTTTGCCCAACTCTATCTCCAGCATGATGTAGTCCAGAGAATGGAAATGCATTGCATCACTGTTTTATTTGTGCCGATGGCCCGACACATCCATCTTCTGCGGAATCTTGAATACAGTTATAATGGACGCTTCTTGTCATTTTGACTGCTCGCTGTTTCATGTCTAGTTCTGCTTAGGTTTATCTTTAATTCACTTATAATTTTTACTCTTAGACCACACCCACATCTAGTTCTCACTCAAGTCATGCAAACTGAAGCATACGTACCTACCAATCTCGACGATCTATTTCTTTCAGTCAATGTCAGATATCGTTACATTTCAACACGTTATATTGCATATATATTCACTGTGAAATATCAACTAGATAATTCACTATATCTGAACAACAACAATAACGAAAACAATGGTTACCTGCAGAAACCAGGAAGTATAAACTGATTCTTACAGATGACATGTTGGCATCTGTTTTTTAAATTATAGTTGCTAATTTCTTGTGGAGATGTGTATTTTCTGTTCAGTTCACTTCAGCGGTATCAGAAGATGTAATTAATGAAGGATGAGAGTAATGAAAGATGATAATTAAATGTTATAATGAAATATGATTATGAAAGGCGATATTAGAATAAGATGGTAGTGAAAGATGATAATGAACGATTATAATGATACATGATAACATTGCACGATCATAATAAAATAAGGTAATAACAAATAAATGATAATGAAAGATTGCAATGATCATCGCTTGTAATTGAAGATGATAATTTGTATTGGCATATAATGATTACATTTATTTGTAAAGGTTAGAAATTCTCTCTAGATTGTCTTCCCCTCTATAAAGTCTCTTAGTGATTTGTGATTTATTTGTATCGATAAGTTAACTTGCTGCAGTCAATGAAATATCTCAATCCTTCACGATTTGGGTGCTTGTATATTGCTGCAGTCAATGAAATTTCTCAATCCTTCACGATTCGAGTGCTCGTATATTGCTACAGTCGGGGAAATGACTTACTGTTTCACTATTCGGAACAACTTGAAATTCTGCGATCAAGGAAATGTATTAACACTACTTGATTTTGGACACGTTGGCTGCAGCTAAATCCCAGTAACACACAGATCTTACTGTCATAGCACAGATTACATCTGACAACCAACGATATCGACAATAAGATGAGTTATCAATGACAAATGACACAAAGTATGAAATCACTGATGAAATGATAGATGAAAATTTAGTGGTTACGATCACAAATACAAACACAAGATGCGATGCAATACTTACTAAACGATGAAAACTTTGATCAACTGATTGAAAAGTATTAGAAATAATATAACTAACTGTAGTTTGTGAGATGTATAGATTACTTACATTTGGATATAACTAGTTGGTAGCAGTGGCGTTAGTTTCTAAGCCACGCCTATATAATGATTTATTGTATATGCGTTCTTCAAGCAAAATTATAATTTTCCACGCCCACATCACTTCCTATTGGAGGCGCAGTTGATCGATTGGACGTGAGCACCCAATATGATACGATTAACGTTAGATTAAGTAACGTAAAGACTAATCGTAAAGCAGTAAATGGTATACGAACCAGATCAGTAAGCACAGATGGCACCTACTCGCATCGCAACTTGAGTCAATCATAATTTATGCATTTGTCAGTGAATAAGAGATTACCGGCTACAGGTACAACAATGACCTTCCATGGCCTGGACAACCTCAAGGTCGTCAAATACAATTGATGCATCTGCGCCATCGCTTAACAGTAAGACAGCAGCTCTTATACCCTGTACTAGGAGACTTGTCAATGCACGCACGGTGTGACGGAGACTTTACCCCGCTGGAGTGCAAAACAGACGTCCCAGCATTTGTATTTCTTTTAACCTTAGTAGTGTCCAATATCTAACATCAATACCACCATCATAATAATGTATAATGATCACTATGACCAACATGTATAATATCACCATCATCGCCACAAGATGTATCTTACAGTACTCCCCTACACAACATCGGCCGCCGCGATCGGTAGAGCTAAACACTAGCCATGTACAAGTATTTCGGGCCACAGGCATGCTAACCGTTGTGTATACCACATATATACCGTTGTCTAATAGATGCGTGCATCCATTACAGCTCTAAGTAGAAAAACACAAATACTAAACACCCATCAAGCTGATACTGCGAAGCAAGTTGCCAACTCTGTGTTACCGACCAAGAGAAGACTAACAGACATGCGAGAAAGTGGCCTCCAAAGAAGGAAGAGTGTCTTATACTATAGCTTGGCCAACATACTAGACGTACACGACGAGTGCGATGCTCCGATAGCAGAGTGGGATGGTTCGTTTGTTGTCAGAGGGTGCAGTTCCGCTACCACCTCCGGATCCTCGCTGCGGCTTCACCGTTGTAGAATATGTGGACAGCCGAGACGTACGATGTATCGGCAGTTGCCGTTTCTCTAGCAAATGTGCAGCCATTTTACCAATACCTTCTCCTGTGTGGCTGCAGAGGATGTGCCGACCCTGATGGTGTAGCTATCTGGATCGTAGCGGATGAAGGTTGTCGGTAGACCCAAAGCCTGAGCGATCTCCAATATCCAGCGCTGCTCGCACCGTAGCCGGACCGTGCGTGCTAGAAATCATCACATTTCACTACCCGAAATGCGTTCCCGCGTAGTATATAAAGTAGGGGCGTCTCCGGTTGCAGGCCACATCGACTACCACGTCATAGCTGTAGAGCGGATGCGGCTCGCCTACGCAGATGGGCTTTCCGTACTCGCAGCTGCTTTTCTAAGAGGCCCTTCCTGACTGCAGTATGTGCATTTCCCATCGGGTTGTACAACACATTCTAGCCCACAGCGCCCCTCGATGAGGTTCTGATCATAGGTTAGTCGATACTGCTCACACCGGCGGGCGCGACAGGCGGCTAGCCATGCTGAGGCTGTCGGCGAAGGTCATGACGCCAATAGGGATGTGATGATACTTGATGGCCATGTACGGATCCGGCCTTAATATAGCTCATATAACAAAATACTGGCCCTGTCGATGACGCACAGTTCCGTTGGATATTCCGTTAATATAGCTCAAATAGCAAAAAAGCTCCGTCTATGACGCGCTATCTTGTGGCTCAGTGGCAGATATCATATAATAAAATACGAGTAAAGTCTGAAGGGTCTGAATATTGTTTCAGTATAACGTTGAGTGGGGACCGTTACGGGACATGGTACGGGTCCTAAGACGGTTGCCAACGGGTCTAATATGGCTATCTAAATCATAATCCAACCAACATTTTTGAAACCGGGTTGTATGGTCACTACATTGGATCTGTGACGCATTGAGCCCCTCTCCCAACAGCTCTTTCTGTCCTTAGCGCCGCGGATGAGCGTGGTAAAATGTGGATATGTTGATTTTTTGATATTGTCTGCGTAGGATGTTATTTTTCCTCCTCTGCTTCTTTCAGTTTCAACTGTTCCCTAAAACATTATTTTTGACACGGAATCAAAGCAGCATACATGTCCATGCAGGTTTTTGACACGGAATCAAAGCAGAATACATGTCCATGCAGGTTTCTGACACGGAATCAAGGCAGCATACATGTCCATGCAGGTTTTTGACACGGAATCAAAGCAGCATACATGTCCATGCAGGTTTTTGACACGGAATCAAAGCAGCATACATGTCCATGCAGGTTTTTGCAGAGATGTATAATTCAAAAATATGATACACAATAATACATACAATATAATGTTGTGCTAACACGAGTAGTACCATATCTAGCAGTCCACATAATAAGTTCATATATGAATATGCTGTTCGTTCGTCGTGGGTAATGATCACCATTCAGCTCAACTGGGATGGTGATGTCTGCCCTGCGCCCAACTGTGACTAATGCGTCATATGATTGCGTCCTTTTGTCTAAACTAGCGCTAAAATTTGTTTTTTAGCGACCACACTCACTTCCTGATCCAGCAGTATTCCAGTTGCAATATAAATCAAGATGATTTATCTGGAGATGTGCTATGATGCGGTGGATGCCCAAATATTTGAATATAGATATGAACCATAAACATACGATTTTCCGGAACATGAACATATAGATAATACAAAGAATGCGACAAGATTAAGAGATAGATGTGCAACATCACAAGCTATATACAAGAGAGTAAATGTTGTGATTTTAAGCTAACAGGAAAAACATTCAAATAAATAGTTTCAGAAGTTAACAATAAATAGAGTGACACCATATCTAAAACACTGAGAGTGACACCACAAAATTGAAACACTGAGAGTGACACCACATAATTGAAACACTGAGAGTGGCACCACATAACTGAAACACTGAGAGTGGCACCACATAACTGAAACACTGAGAGTGACACCACATAATTGAAACACTGAGAGTGGCACCACATAAGTGAAACACTGAGAGTGACACCACATATCTGAAACACTGAGAGTGACACCATATCTGAAACACTGAGAGTGACACCACATAACTTAAACACTGAGAGTGACACCACATATCTGAAACACTGAGAGTGACACCATATCTGAAACACTGAGAGTGACACCACATAACTTAAACACTGAGAGTGACACCACATATCTGAAACACTGAGAGTGACACCATATCTGAAACACTGAGAGTGACACCATATCTGAAACACTGAGAGTGACACCACATAACTTAAACACTGAGAGTGACACCACATATCTGAAACACTGAGAGTGACACCATATCTGAAACACTGAGAGTGAGACCACATAACTGAAACACTGAGAGTGACACCACATAACTGAAACACTTTTAGTGACACCACATAACTGAAACACTGAGAGTGACACCACATATCTGAAATACTGAGAGTGACACCATATCTGAAACACTGAGAGTGACACCACATAACTGAAACACTGAGAGTGACACCACATAACTGAAACACTGAGAGTGACGCCAAATAATTGAAACACTGAGAGTGACGCCACATAATTGAAACACTGAGAGTGACACCACATAAATTAAACAATGAATAATTAGAAAACCAATGAGTGTGAACAACTGGGTTTGTTTATATTTCATAAATCATATTTCAACTAGAATATTAACAAAACACAGTACCAGATTTTATATTTTAAATGCATTATAAAACATTTAAATGTTAACTGAAATATTAAAAATTAAAATTTTAACTTCGTGTTTCAGCATTGCAATTTTAACAGCATTTTTGAACATTGAAATTGTAAATGCATTATTGAACATTGAAATTGTAAATGCATTATTGAACATTGAAATTGTAAATGCATTATTGAACATTGAAATTTTAACATCATGACTGAACATTACAAATTTAACATCATGACTGAACATTGAAATTTTAACATCATGACTTAACATTGTAATTGTAAATAAATTATTGAACATTGAAATTTTAAATACATTATTTAACATTGAAATGTTAACTGCATTATTTAACATTGAAATGTTAACTGCATTATTGAACATTGAAATTTTAACATCATGACTGAACATTGAAATTTTAACATCATGACTGAACATTGAAATTTTAACATCATGACTGAACATTGAAATTTTAACATCATGACTGAACATTGAAATTTTAACATCATGACTGAACATTGAAATTTTAACATCATGACTGAACATTGAAATTTTAACATCATGATTGAACATTGAAATTTTAACATCATGACTGAACATTGAAATTTTAACATCATGGCTGAACATTGAAATTTTAACATCATGACTGAACATTGAAACTTGAACAGCATGATTAAACATTGAGATGCTGTAAAATTATATTCCTGTGGAAATGAAAATGTATATCAAAACATAGTACACTTTAAGCTTTCTGACAGAGCTACAGTTTCTCATCAGTGCTGTAACTGTGGGGCTGCCAGGACTCATATAAGGTATCAAATGCATGGATGTGTAAGGTATGTGATTATGGAAGAATATATTGTCCCGAGTGGATACAGTATGTCAGTATTATCACTTCCTGCCAGGAGCACATGACATATGCACTGGGCCAATTATCTCATCATTCTTCGAACAGATTTGTGGATCCGTCTGCAGTAATGACACATCTAGCATTACTTGTCCCCTAAAGGTGCAATGTAAGCTGGCAATATATTTTTGCCCTTCATGAGGTTTATTAATGGAAGAAAAAATAAAGAAATCGCGAAAAAACACTTTATGCTCGTATTTTTTGTCACAGGTGACAGGTTGTTTACATATCCCTCAACTTTCCTTAGCTGCTTCCTACAACATGCATGGAAAGAGAAAACTGGACCTATTATTTCCTCCTTGAACTAGATGTAACGGTTCCCGATTGACACATTTAGTGATGAAATTATACATTTTTATCATAATTATTTCTCCCTCCCTCGCTCTCTCTCTCCCTCTCTCTCTCTCTCTCTCTCTCTCTGTTATTAAAAAAGTTCACAAGTTAGTTGAATATATCACCATATATAAAACACTCCCAAACACAAACATATAGGATTTCTATGCACATCACGTAAACATGAATAATGCATACACACATCACACAAACATGTAAAATTCATAGAGGCATTACGAAAACATGCATTAAACATTTATAAATCTTACACAAATTACTTGGTGCGCGGCCCTCGTTGAAAGATCACATACTGGCACAAGTCTCCTTAGCAGTGTCGTAGCGCCAATATACGCCACAGTGCTCAGAGTCCCCTCCCATGATTCAACAGCTTAAATAGCGCATACACATTTATAGTTATTTATTATAAACGTTACAGAAAGATAATGCCTCTTTATTTTTTATTTTAAAGTTATTAGCCAATGCCCCTTAAAGCCAAATTCGTTTGGTGTATCAAAAGAATTTTACAATGACGTCATCGTCTGCTGAAGACCTTGTGTGAAAATCCGTTGATCTTTTAACATATACCGAATGTCATTTAGTAAATAGTCAGTACACTGGCCTCAGACCAATAATATGCATAGAAAGAAGTTATAATGATGAGACGAAAAAGGGAAATTACCTATCTACTATAATATTTTATCTGTGCATACATATGCTGTATGCGCTATGTTTTTGTGTCATTAATCGTGTAGTGTGTAATTACACACATTAAATGCAGATTTGAAGACCTTCTTCATCTAAGTTTTTTAAATTAGTTTATACGAGTAAATTTAAAGATTATAGCAAAAGAATTTCCCCAGAATATATTGAATAGTTTAATAAAATAGTACTGATTCTTTTATAGCAAGCTAATAGAAAAACACGTCATACCGTATATGCAGATGAGACAACGCATTTACCTCCTAAAGAACTCCTGGCATATTTTGCTTTAAATGGCATAGACTGAATCTATCAGGAAGTAACAAAACTACTCCGTTTATTGTTGACTATACCTACCACTACAGTCAGTTATGAAAGAAGTATGAGCATCCTGAAGAGAATTAAAAAGTATCTTAGATATTCCACGAGCAACAATAGTCTGTCATATTTGAATTCCATGTTGATTGGGAAGAAACTTATTAAGTTCTCTTTCATTCAAACTAACATTTATTGATATGTTTACCTTAAGGATTGGTTTTACCTTAAAAAAAAGGAATCCCTTATCGTCAGCAAATCCCACTGTTTGAAGACCTTTTTTGTGGAAAATAGGGCAGGGTTTTAATTGACCTTCTGGTTAATTTAGTTACTTAGTTATTCCTCTAGGCCAAAGACGGCACAAAGGGCGGATATCATAGATTCCTATGTCTCTCGTTTCATTGCAATTTGCTTTAGATCTTCATTGTTTCTGATACCGATTGTGAAGCGGTCTCTTGTAATAATTCTACGTAGAGTTTTTCTTGGTCTTCCTCGTTTTCTCTTACCCTTTGGTGACATCATCAAAGCTTGACAGGGAAGTCTTTAGATATCCATTCGTAGAGCGTGTCCGATGTAATTCCAGCGACGCCTTCTAATATAGGTGGATACATATTCTTGTTTTGATTCTTGTCTGACAACTGTGTTTGATTTGAAGTCTGACCAACGAATGTTCAATAGTCGTCTAAGACATTTATTTTCAAAGGTGTTTAGTCTTTGTTCTAATTTTGATGTTGCTTTCCAACTGTTGCATTCATATGTCAATGTTGGAATCACTCAGGAGTTGAAGATTTTGTGTTGTTTCCTAGAGTATTTGATTGCCAGATATTTGATAGTTTGTTGAATGAGTCTGAATGAGTCTGGTTAAGTTTCTAGTGCTATAAGCCATGTTAGATTTGCTAAAAGGGCCCCCCCCCCTTCTTTCTTATCTACAGGCTAAGTACTGAATATTTTTGCATAAATTAAAGAACAGACATCTCGAGCTGCATTGCAAGATTATATGTTTTTCTTACAAACTAGTTCATATTTTATATAGGACCGTAATTTTGTGTTTCTGGTGGGGGGAAAGGGAGGGGTGGAAGAGCAACCTACCTCCTAAAAAAAGTTACTTGACGTCACATTCAAAAAATCCACCCTACGTTACTGCTCCTTAGGGACTTATTTCTTGTGTCAATAATGTGCTATCAAAAGGAACATATTATCACAAATATTAGAAAGCCAACTTCAACCAAACAACTACTTGACTACTACATTATTTTCTTTATTTTTTTCTGCTATAATATTATATACATGTTCAGACGAAGATCTTATGGTTGAAACGTCAACTGTTTTCACCTTTATTCGTTTAAGTAAAGTTGCTATCAGCACCTATTTAGTAGTTGTGGAAAGAATTTGTGACAGATATTTAATAGTTTAATATAATCACTTTTCTGCTGCTGTTGTCTGTGTGATATGGACATCAACAAAGACATTTACTTAATGGTCTTAATCTTCATATTCATACAAAAATTACTAGCACTATATATTTCTCTGAGGACAATCCCGCTACTAGCACTATATATTTCTCTGAGGAAAATCCCGCTACTAGCACTATATATTTCTCTGAGGACAATCCCGCTACTAGCACTATATATTTCTCTGAGGACAATCCCGCTACTAGCACTATATATTTCTCTGAGGACAATCCCGCTACTAGCACTATATATTTCTCTGAGGACAATCCCGCTACTAGCACTATATATTTCTCTGAGGACAATCCCGCTACTAGCACTATATATTTCTCTGAGGACAATCCCGCTACTAGCACTATATATTTCTCTGAGGACAATCCCGCTACTAGCACTATATATTTCTCTGAGGACAATCCCGCTACTAGCACTATATATTTCTCTGAGGACAATCCCGCTACTAGCACTAGGTACAGAACCCAATTTGGACTTCTCAACTTGATGTACAAATCCATTTTTGCAAACACAATGACACTCTCAATTGATTCAATTCTAGAATCAGTGACTGCATCTTTACACGTTCAAGATGAATTTAAATGTGAGAAAAATGCCCTATCTAACCGCAATATTAAGTAGGAAAATGAAGATACAAGCAGTAACAGCGGCTCTGAATTGGCTGACAATTTAACCACCAATACCTACACTTATTTTGTCAGACCCAAAACATATACACAACTAACTAGATCGTACATCACTGGAAAAAAAATCATGCCTTATATTTCTAGAGCTGAATACAAATTGCACCATATATTTATATAGAACTTAGAACTACTTGTGCCACATATTTATAGAGATAGAGATATGAGAACTACTTGTATCATTGCCATATATTTCTATAGTACAGAACATAATAAAGGTTATTATATATATATATAGATCAATAAACACAATGTGTCATATATTTCTAAAGGTCAATAAACACAATGCTATATATAGAGAGAGAGAGAAAAAAAGAGAGAGAGAAAGAGCAGAAAACACAATGTGTCATATATTTCTATAAATAAAAAAACAAATTTGAGCCATAGGACATTATATTCATAAATTGCTGAAAACATAATGTTTGATGTATATAATATTTGATGTGCATAATGTATGATGTATATAATATTTGATGTGCATAATGTATGATGTATATAATATTTGATGTACATAATGTTTGATGTATATAATATTTGATGTACATAATGTATGATGTATATAATATTTGATGTACATAATGTATGATGTATATAATATTTGATGTACATAATGTATGATGTATATAATATTTGATGTACATAATGTGTGATGTATATAATATTTGATGTACATAATGTATGATGTATATAATATTTGATGTACATAATGTATGATGTATATAATATTTGATGTACATAATGTATGATGTATATAATATTTGATGTACATAATGTATGATGTATATAATATTTGATGTACATAATGTATGATGTATATAATATTTGATGTACATAATGTATGATGTATATAATATTTGATGTACATAATGTATGATGTATATAATATTTGATGTACATAATGTATGATGTATATAATATTTGATGTACATAATGTTTGATGTATATAATATTGGATGTACATAATGTTTGATGTATATAATATTTGATGTACATAATGTATGATGTATATAATATTTGATGTACATAATGTATGATGTATATAATATTTGATGTACATAATGTTTGATGTATATAATATTGGATGTACATAATGTTTGATGTATATAATATTTGATGTACATAATGTTTGATGTATATAATATTTGATGTACATAATGTATGATGTATATAATATTTGATGTACATAATGTTTGATGTATATAATATTTGATGTACATAATGTTTGATGTATATAATATTTGATGTACATATTGTTTGATGTATATAATATTTGATGTACATAATGTGTGATGTATATAATATTTGATGTACATAATGTGTGATGTATATAATATTTGATGAACATAATGTGTGATGTATATAATATTTGATGTACATAATGTATGATGTATATAATATTTGATGTACATAATGTATGATGTATATAATATTTGATGTACATAATGTATGATGTATATAATATTTGATGTACATAATGTATGATGTATATAATATTTGATGTACATAATGTATGATGTATATAATATTTGATGTACATAATGTTTGATGTATATAATATTGGATGTACATAATGTTTGATGTATATAATATTTGATGTACATAATGTTTGATGTATATAATATTTGATGTACATAATGTATGATGTATATAATATTTGATGTACATAATGTTTGATGTATATAATATTTGATGTACATAATGTTTGATGTATATAATATTTGATGTACATAATGTTTGATGTATATAATATTTGATGTACATAATGTTTGATGTATATAATATTTGATGTACATAATGTTTGATGTATATAATATTTGATGTACATAATGTATGATGTATATAATATTTGATGTACATAATGTTTGATGTATATAATATTTGATGTACATAATGTTTGATGTATATAATATTTGATGTACATAATGTTTGATGTATATAATATTTGATGTACATAATGTTTGATGTATATAATATTTGATGTACATAATGTTTGATGTATATAATATTTGATGTACATAATATTTGATGTACATAATGTATGATGTATAAGACTAAAATACACATAAACCCATTTGTTAGTTCTCATCTCAGCTTTTGTTCAATATAGTTGTCTCCACATTTTGATTGCGGTTCAAGAAGAAAGTTGCCTTTTCCCCTTCTCCTGTCGAAATCAGACTCTGACATGGATTTCTTCAAAGAACTGTACAATAGTCCGTCAGCTCTGAGAAGTTTGGCAGTTTCACAGATCTCTCTCTCTCTCTCTCTCTCTCTTTCTCTCTCTCTCTTTCTCTCTCTCTCTCTTTCTCTCTCTCTCTCTCTCTTTCTCTCTCTCTCTTTCTCTCTTTCTCTCTCTCTCTTTCTCTCTCTCTCTCTCTCTTTCTCTCTCTCTCTCTCTCTTTCTCTCTCTCTCTCTCTCTTTCTCTCTCTCTCTTTCTCTCTCTCTCTTTCTCTCTCTCTCTTCTCTCTCTCTTTCTCTTCTCTCTCTTCTCTTCTCTCTCTCTCTCTCTTTCTCTCTCCTCTCTTTCTCTCTCTCTCTCTCACTCTCTCTCTCTCTCTCTCTTTCTCTCTCTCTCTTTCTCTCTCTCTTCTCTCTCTAAAAATCAGCACTTTTTCATTAGAGTGATCATGTACAAGGTGTGTGAAGGTATTATACATTGTTAGACTCGACCAAGGTATCATTAGTACACTTATACAGCCTATTGCATGAAATTACAGACATTGTTAGTGAACATTCACATCGCGAGTATCATTCATCAATTAAAGCTCCACGGAGATATTATCATCATCCTCATCGTGTGCTGTCTCCGCAACGAAGGTTGGCTGCAACGGATCTCCAACATCCCCTGTCTCTTGTCTTGGTGGTGCACTCTACAAGACTGTAATATGTCCATCGTGTGATGTTACTCTCCCACTTGTATCTCTGCCTACCCCTTGCTCGTTTCCCTTTGACTTTACCCTCAAGTAAAGTCTTCAATAAGGTGTCATGTCTTTTAATGTGTCCAAAGTATTTTATTTGCCTGATATCTATTTCTCTTAGTAATTCTTTCTTCATATTAAGTGTTTTAGCACCTCTTTATTTGTTTTCTTGTCTTTCCATGATGTTCTCCTTATTCTTCTATATACCCACATCTCAAAGGCATCACTGAGCCATTCATTAATATAGAATAGATGTAGCATTGTATAATTCCAGGGAGATATAGGCCTAGACATTTTTAGACTGGCAGCTTCCATGAACATAACTGTTACCAAACATGAACTAAAACCAGGGACATATAGACATTCTTAAAGTAAAACCAGGGACATATAGACATTGTTAAAGTAAAACCAGGGACATATAGACATTCTTAAAGTAAAACCAGGGACATATAGACATTGTTAAAGTAAAACCAGGGACATATAGACATTGTTAAAGTAAAACCAGGGACATATAGACATTGTTAAAGTAAAACCAGGGACATATAGACATTGTTAAAGTAAAACCAGGGACATATAGACATTGTTAAAGTAAAACCAGGGACATATAGACATTGTTAAAGTAAAACCAGGGACATATAGACATTCTTAAAGTAAAACCAGGGACATATAGACATTCTTAAAGTAAAACCAGGGACATATAGACATTGTTAAAGTAAAACCAGGGACATATAGACATTCATAAAGTAAAACCAGGGACATATAGACATTCTTAAAGTAAAACCAGGGACATATAGACATTGTTAAAGTAAAACCAGGGACATATAGACATTCTTAAAGTAAAACCAGGGACATATAGACATTCTTAAAGTAAAACCAGGGACATATAGACATTCTTAAAGTAAAACCAGGGACATATAGACATTCTTAAAGTAAAACCAGGGACATATAGACATTGTTAAAGTAAAACCAGGGACATATAGACATTCTTAAAGTAAAACCAGGGACATATAGACATTGTTAAAGTAAAACCAGGGACATATAGACATTCTTAAAGGAAAATCAGGGACATATAGACATTGTTAAAGTAAAACCAGGGACATATAGACATTGTTAAAGTAAAACCAGGGACATATAGACATTGTTAAAGTAAAACCAGGGACATATAGACATTGTTAAAGTAAAACCAGGGACATATAGACATTGTTAAAGTAAAACCAGGGACATATAGACATTGTTAAAGTAAAACCAGGGACATATAGACATTGTTAAAGTAAAACCAGGGACATATAGACATTCTTAAAGTAAAACCAGGGACATATAGACATTCTTAAAGTAAAACCAGGGACATATAGACATTGTTAAAGTAAAACCAGGGACATATAGACATTCTTAAAGTAAAACCAGGGACATATAGACATTCTTAAAGTAAAACCAGGGACATACAGACATTGTTAAAGTAAAACCAGGGACATATAGACATTCTTAAAGTAAAACCAGGGACATATAGACATTCTTAAAGTAAAACCAGGGACATATAGACATTCTTAAAGTAAAACCAGGGACATATAGACATTCTTAAAGTAAAACCAGGGACATATAGACATTCTTAAAGTAAAACCAGGGACATATAGACATTCTTAAAGTAAAACCAGGGACATATAGACATTGTTAAAGTAAAACCAGGGACATATAGACATTGTTAAAGTAAAACCAGGGACATATAGACATTCTTAAAGTAAAACCAGGGACATATAGACATTGTTAAAGTAAAACCAGGGACATATAGACATTCTTAAAGTAAAACCAGGGACATGTAGACATTGTTAAAGTAAAACCAGGGACATATAGACATTCTTAAAGTAAAACCAGGGACATGTAGACATTGTTAAAGTAAAACCAGGGACATATAGACATTCTTAAATGAAAACCAGGGACATAAAAACATATCAGTTTATCTTAGCTAGAATAGAAAGTCATTGTGTATCACTCCTCGCTATCACTGCTGGAAGTAAAACTGTCATCTGTTGTTGACACACCTGCCTGATTTTTGAGGTAGAAAGGTCCACTGCAGGCGATATTTTGAGCATCAGAAATGTTGTAAGTTGGTTGTTGAATTTTATAGATAATCGTTTTGTTGTTGGTCACGTGTACAGTTGTTGGCCTAGAAATAAAATATAACGACAAAAACATATAATATCAGTTGCAATTCAGTAGACACTAATACAGGAAAGTAATGTTTCAACTTGCATGTACTGGTCGGTTCTGACTGGCACCTCAAAACTTGTATGTACTGGTCGGTTGTGACTGGCACCTCAAAACTTGTATGTACTGGTCGGTTCTGACTGGCACCTCAAAACTTGTATGTACTGGTCGGTTCTGACTGGCACCTCAAAACTTGTATGTACTGGTCGGTTCTGACTGGCACCTCAAAACTTGTATGTACTGATCGGTTCTGACTGGCACCTCAAAACTTGTATGTACTGGTCGGTTCTGACTGGCACCTCAAAACTTGTATGTACTGATTGGTTCTGACTGGCACCTCAAAACTTGTATGTACTGGTCGGTTCTGACTGGCACCTCAAAACTTGTATGTACTGGTCGGTTCTGACTGGCACCTCAAAACTTGTATGTACTGGTCGGTTCTGACTGGCACCTCAAAACTTGCATGTACTGATTGGTTCTGACTGGCACCTCAAAACTTGTATGTACTGGTCGGTTGTGACTGGCACCTCAAAACTTGTATGTACTGATCGGTTCTGACTGGCACCTCAAAACTTGTATGTACTGGTCGGTTCTGACTGGCACCTCAAAACTTGTATGTACTGGTCGGTTCTGACTGGCACCTCAAAACTTGTATGTACTGGTCGGTTCTGACTGGCACCTCAAAACTTGTATGTACTGGTCGGTTCTGACTGGCACCTCAAAACTTGCATGTACTGATTGGTTCTGACTGGCACCTCAAAACTTGTATGTACTGGTCGGTTGTGACTGGCACCTCAAAACTTGTATGTACTGATCGGTTCTGACTGGCACCTCAAAACTTGTATGTACTGGTCGGTTCTGACTGGCACCTCAAAACTTGTATGTACTGGTCGGTTCTGACTGGCACCTCAAAACTTGTATGTACTGGTCGGTTCTGACTGGCACCTCAAAACTTGTATGTACTGGTCGGTTCTGACTGGCACCTCAAAACATGTATGTACTGGTCGGTTCTGACTGGCACCTCAAAACTTGCATGTACTGATTGGTTCTGACTGGCACCTCAAAACTTGTATGTACTGGTCGGTTGTGACTGGCACCTCAAAACTTGTATGTACTGATCGGTTCTGACTGGCACCTCAAAACTTGTATGTACTGGTCGGTTCTGACTGGCACCTCAAAACTTGTATGTACTGGTCGGTTCTGACTGGCACCTCAAAACTTGTATGTACTGGTCGGTTCTGACTGGCACCTCAAAACTTGTATGTACTGGTCGGTTCTGACTGGCACCTCAAAACTTGTATGTACTGGTCGGTTCTGACTGGCACCTCAAAACTTGCATGTACTGATTGGTTCTGACTGGCACCTCAAAACTTGTATGTACTGGTCGGTTGTGACTGGCACCTCAAAACTTGTATGTACTGATCGGTTCTGACTGGCACCTCAAAACTTGTATGTACTGGTCGGTTCTGACTGGCACCTCAAAACTTGTATGTACTGGTCGGTTCTGACTGGCACCTCAAAACTTGTATGTACTGGTCGGTTCTGACTGGCACCTCAAAACTTGTATGTACTGGTCGGTTCTGACTGGCACCTCAAAACATGTATGTACTGGTCGGTTCTGACTGGCACCTCAAAACTTGCATGTACTGATTGGTTCTGACTGGCACCTCAAAACTTGTATGTACTGGTCGGTTCTGACTGGCACCTCAAAACTTGTATGTACTGATCGGTTGTGACTGGCACCTCAAAACTTGCAAGTTGTATCCTCAAATCTGTTCATCGAGCGTCCCTGGTAGTTTATGAGGCAGCATATACTGTAACATATCAAGCCTTAATTTATATCGCTAAGAGACAGAGTGAGAAATGAGGACATTAGACAAAAAAACCGTCTCCGCCCTAATCCTGGAATATATTAAGAGACAACCGATCAAATAGTGTGCACACATCAGCAGACTACCATCAGACAGCATACCACAGCAAGCTATGCTACACAGATACAGCGAAGACAGATCTAGAAGCCGACCACGAAAACGATTGACCACTACAATAAAAGAGGCGACAAATTCCACAGAATGCTCAGCACATAAAAGAGCCGTCTCCAGAAACCTCTTCTACCACTAACGCTGAAAGGCAACAAAGGGTTTAGCGTATAGATGGATCTATCATTAATGTCGCAAGGTTAAATCTATTGGTTGATAAATTCAATATATGTTTCAATTGTTAAATTTGCTGCCGCATAGTTGTCTCATATAAATCTAATAATAGAAAGATATCTTGCGTTGAACATAGTTTTCCAAGTATTGTTTAATATTTAGACAACATTAACTTAGCTAATCGTATCCACCATTACATTGTGAGCGATCCGTTTTTGTACCAATATAAACTCTGTACATTTCCAGTTGTTATCTGATTTCATCATACAATCAGACGTGCTATAGCCCGAAAACCCATCGTCATTCAATCCTGCAACGCCTCAGATCATAAGCTGAGAATAAAACGATAGATAGATAGATCTGATTCCATTTGGCTTTCTCTTAGATATTTGTCATAGTAGATGGGCAGGATACAATTTAGCAGGGTGAACGACCATTAAAAGAGACATGATGCTGGAGCTCTTTTTTAAAGCAAAGTACAATATGGAGATGGCACTTGATGATGATGATGATGATGAATTCATGTATAATCATAAGACCAATACCCGTCAGGGGGGCAACACTGGATACATCAGCACAAAAAGCTCTTCACAAACGCAGCCACTGAGATAAGTGTAGACAAAACACGCCCATACCATTCCTTGATGTTACCAATGCATGATTCTCTCTGTCGTGCTCTCCTCCTTCAACCCTCGATTGTTCCTCGCAAAATAATGTTATAAAGTAAGCCGTGTCTCGTTACATAACCAAACCACACACGTTAATGCTATTTCACTGCTGTCAAATGTAGCTCTGTGCGTTCTGCAAATGTAGCTCTGTGCGTTCTGCAAATGTAGCTCTGTGCGTTCTGCAAATGTAGCTCTGTGCGTTCTGCAAATGTAGCTCTGTGCGTTCTGCAAATGTAGCTATGTGCGTTCTGCAAATGTTTTTATTTATTGAAACCTTGGACAGCAGGGGTATTTCATGATTATATTAATTACAACTACACCGTTCAGACTGTAAAACAATAATGTGCAGATAAACCTCCAATGTCTATTTCCGTATATCTCTATAATGTTGCTAAATTGTATACACTTTTTACATGTATCCCCATAGTGGTGCTAACAGCTATATCTATTTACATTCCGCGACAAGAGTATGTATCTGGGTATCTGATCATGGTAGGCCTATGCCTGTTGATGTAGACTGGTAAAATCAATGAGTATGTGTCAGCAATATAATGAAATGTATAATATAAAGACATGTGTAGATAATAACAAGAAAACTAATAAGAAAAAATAGATTTATGTGAATAAGTAGAGGAGGAATGAAAGAAGAAAGGAAAGATGAACTGCATGAAAAGTAGACATGCAAAAAAAAAGAAAGATAGACGCATTGCATAAACGATGAAAATGTAGAATATTGGTGATTGATGAAATTTTGATACACACATTACAACTTTTCCATTCCGATATGCAGGTTCTACTGCAGCTGAAGATGCCGTCTGCAAACCTTCACCCACTTGTGGAGAAAATTGATCCTGGATTTGTTGACTGATGTTGTGTAACCATGGAAGCTCCGGGTTGTGTGTATCACGTGATCTCGATGACGAAGTAGCAACAGTTGACATCACACCTGAACATGCATCTATAGATTCTTTAACTAATGTCTCAGATGATACACTTGTTCTTCTTGCTCCAACGAGCTCTGATAAAAACAAATTGAAACAATGAGTTATGATTCTTTAATTAACAATTCTCTCTTTGTAATGAATATTTATCTCTCGCTCTCTCACTAGTAAAATAATTTAAAAGAGGTATCTCAGATTTCTTTTGTATGTGAATATTTTTAATGAACTCTATATTTCAGAGAATTGTTCATTAGAAAATGTTGCTTATACTTGCAACAGTCAGTCATTAATCTAAGATATGTCACCTGAGTAAATGTTGCTTTTTGTCACGTCAGTCAGTCATTAATTTCAATTGAAAAAAAAGTTACTTATGCTCACGTTAGTCAGTCATTAATATAACAAATATTCCTTGGTAAAGACAAAAGTAATATTATCAAATTATAGCAAAAATACCATAATTTATTTTCTGTTCTTGCTTACATTCCTGCAGATCAGCAGGATGTAGTCTTGATAAGCAGCGCATTGTGTTATCGTTTACAGCTTAGCTGCGATATCTGAGCTTTGCCGCCGACTGACTATGCTATCATCATGGTTTCTGTTACTCATTTTGATTCTATATGATGTGGTTTAGCATAATACATTCCCACATTATCTGTAGTCGCATTCTTGCGACATACACTTCAGGTAACACACAGGTCAAATTGTCGCTATTTTTTGTTTTCAATTCTGGCTCAGGTAACACACAGGTAACAATGTCGTTATTCTTTGTTTTACATTCTGGCTCCGGTAACACAACAGTAGAATATTATTTTTTAGTATACAAACAACACAGCATTTATAACATTATTTTATACCAACTTAAGACTTTCTTTCTATTCACTCTGTACATTTAGTTTAAGGAATGAGATAACTATATTTCTGGCCATTCTTGGCAACATTTTATTGTTGCATATGGTAACATTGAATCACCTTTTTCATCGTGCTGGCGCTCGTTAAGCAAAACGAATAAGCAATATATCGAGTATTTTCTCAGGAATAATGATTATTCAAGCGATAAGGTCACATCCACAGATGATTTTTTCAGCGATAAGGTCACATCCACAGATGATTTTTTCAGCGATAAGGTCACATCCACAAATGATTTTTGTTTGCGTCTCCTCTTTTTTTTCTTCCTATCTTTATATTATTATATTATTTCAGAACAAAGTTTCCCAGCACGAAAGTTATGCCACCTGATAGCCCGAGTTTTGTCTTCTGATATCCCCAGTTATGTCTCCTGATAGCCCGAGTTATGCCTTCTGATAGCCCAATTATGCCTCCTGATAGCCCGTTATGCCTTCTGATAGCCCAATTATGCCTTATGATAGCCCAGTTATGCCTTCTGATAGCCCGAGTTATGCCTCCTGAGAGCCCCAGTTATTCCCCCGATTGCCCGAGTTATGTCCCCTGAAAGCCCGAGTTATGCCTCCTGAGAGCCCCAGTTATGCCACATGATAGCCCGAGTTATGACTCCTGAGAGCCTTAGTTTCAGCAGTGTTTTTCCAGATTTTAGGATCCATGAATAAACTATTCATTGAGGATTTACGAATGTCTTTATACCTCAGCTTTATTCTACCACGGTCTCGCTGTCCTTCAGCCAGTTCTCCGAGTAGTACACGTTTAAGGATGCGGCGGTTTGGCATTCTACTTACGTGACTCAACCAACTAAATATATTTCTGCTTAGTGTTTCTTTGGCAGATAGTAGCTTAGTGCGGTGTAACACTTCCATATACTTGGGATTTTGTCGCATCATTTAACAAATAACGATACAAACATATATCATTTACCGTTATGGGAAGCTCTTGTTCCTGGTGACAAGAACTGGTTTTCTTGTGCAGGAAATGTGACACTGGTAGTTTCTGTGTAACTAACTATTGTGGTAATAGAGGCGGATCTTCTGACCTTTTTTGTTGTATTTGTCACTGAGGTCATCCAATTTCGTATTCGAGCTAAAGTTCCCATAGATTTAGTTTCCGTTCTATTATACAAATCTTTCAGAACAGGAAATCTATTAATATCTTCTTTTTCCACATTAGCTCCAGCTTTGAGAAGAATTTCAACAATTTCATAACGACCTTTCCTGACGCTCAAATGTAGTGGAGTTTCATTCTTTTGGTTTTTTGCATTAACATTAGCTCCAATTTTGAGAAGAATTTCAACAATTTCTATATAACCATAATGAGCACTTGAATGTAGTGGAGTATCGTTATATTTATTCTTAGTATTAACATTAGCTCCAGCTTTGAGAAGAATTGCAACAATTTCTATATAACCAAAACTAGCACCCAAATGTAGTGGAGTATTGTTATATTCATTAATAGCGTTAACATTAGCTCCACCTTTGAGAAGAATTGCAACAATTTCTATATAACCACAACTAGCACTCAAATGTAGTGGAGTTTCATTCTTTTGGTTTTTTGCATTAACATTAGCTCCAGCTTTGAGAAGAATTTTAACAATTTCTACATAACCATTATTAGCACTAAAATGTAGTGCAGTGTCACCATATTCATTTTTATCGTCAACATCAGCTCCAGCTTTGAGAAATATGTCAACAAGTTCTAGATCTCCAATCTCAGAACTCAAGTGAAGTAAAGTTTTGTTCGATGTTGTTCTCTCATTAACGAGATCTCTAGCGATGAGAAGAATATCAATATAATCATCATGTCCGGTCTCAGCTTCCACAAGTAACGATCTGTCCTTACGGTAAACATCAGCATCAACAGATGGGACATTTTTATTTGAGAATACATGACGATATAGAACAGCTTGTTGTCTTTTATCTAATTTATCAATGCCATAATTGTGTAATAATTGAAGCAGTCTTAGAAATATATTGTTCTCGTCTTTCACGTAAACTCTTGCCAATTGTTTGATCAGAAAATCATTCATGTTGGAGAAATTTAAAGTCTCTTTTACATTCTGAAAATAAACATACAACAATTACTTTCTTTTACATTCTGAAAATAAACATACAACAATTACTTTCTTTTACATTCTGAAAATAAACATACAACAATTACTTTCTTTTACATTCTGAAAATAAACATACAACAATTACTTTCTTTTAATTTCTGAAAATAAACATACAACAATTACTTTCTTTTATAAAAGGAAAATCAACGACGTAATTTTTTAAAAGTATACTGTCTTCTTCTATGTATAGTCTCTGCCCGTGTGCCAGCAGGAGCCTGCACTTTCACTTTTGGTTTTAAAAAAAGTAAGGTCACTATCTTCTTTCTGTACATGTAATAAGCGGTAACTAAGGAAAATTGGGTAAAGGCTCACAGTAAGTTTATTAGCCCTTGTAGTACGAATACGGATGTTATACGTTTGTTTTCCTTCAATACTTGTAAGGAATGTTCGTTGTTGTTGTAATAGTCTTTGTCTTGATTGGTCCGATATCAGTCACTTGAGTACAAAGTTTGAAAGTCTTGACGAGATCACATCTTTTTTTTATTGGGAGGGGGGATGTGGTTGGTCAAGTACGGAAAACCCGTTTACCCAAGTTGCATAGCGATTAGGTGCCACTAGACCTGGTTCAATTCCCGTCAACCTCACAGCTATTCCATTTTCTCTAGGTGACATTACTTCCACAATCGAAGAATAGAATGAGTAAGTGCGCCCCAGCATGTTACAAGATTCAATTGACCCAAATCAATGAACCTTCTTCTGGAGATAAAAGTATCAGTTATTGCCGGAAACCGCAGAACAATTGGATAACAAGTTAAAGAATCCACTTCTCCGAAAAGACATAATATCTGGATGTTGATTAATCTGCCACCTGGTGATAGCAGTCACAGAGAAGATTGAAAACATGAATACCACGAATTAAAAATTCCATTAGCGATGAAAAACATAGCAGTGGTGTTACGTAGTTGGGGAAAATGATCATCAATAGAAAATAGAAAATATGTTTGTCACAAGCTAGAAGAGCGGTAATGGGTTCATGGTACCTACAAGCTAGAAGAGTGTAATGTGTTATGGTACCTCCAAGCTAGAAGAGAAATTTGTTATGATACTTCAAACTAGAAGAGTGTAATGTGTTATGGTACCTTCAGGCTAGAAGAGTGTAGTGTGTTATGATACCTTCAAGCTAGAAGATTGCAATATAGTATGGTATCTTCAAGCTAGAAGAGTGTAACGTTTTATGGTACCTTCAAGCTAGAAGAGTGTAACGTTTTATGGTACCTTCAAGCTAGAATATTGTAACGATGTATGGTACCTTCAAGCCAGAAGACTGTAATGTGTTATGATACATACATGCACTTTTTCCAGTTCCGTGCGAGCAATACCCAAATCTCACTATCAGAACCACCATAAACAACTACCACACTATGATAGAACTAAATAATCTCCACAAGAAAACAATAATATGCAACATGATTGAAGATATGTACCCCAGAGAAGCATGGATACAAGTATATACCGACAGATCAGCAACCAGAACAGTGAAGAATGGAGGTGCTGGCGTGTACATAAAATATCCAGAAAAAGAAAATGAATCCACATATTCACCAACTGGAATATTCGGCTCCAACTACTCTTCAGAAGTACAGGCTTTAAACATTGCTGCAGAAATAATTAAAAACACAAGCCATTGCCAGCATGCAGGTGGTATTTCTTACTGATGCTATGTCTGCCCTACAAGCCCTTGACAGCGATAAGCTGCCAGACCTAAAGAACGCCATGCGAGAAGTGAGTATCCAAAGAAGGGTAGTACTACAGTGGATACCATTCCACTGTGGCATACCAGGAAATGAAGCGGCAGACAGACTCGCAAAGGATGGAGATACACAGGAACAAAAAGACCAAGAAATCACCTACCAAGAAAAGAAGACCCTCATCAAAGCCATCAGGAAAGTAGACCACCTAAAAGACAATTACCACTATCTCGACAGAGCAGAGCAGGTTATTATCTTCCGCCTCAGAACAGGACACAACAGATTAAACAGCCACTTAAATAGGCTAAGATTGGTCCCATCACCACTGTGCCATTGTGGGCAGGCAGCACAGACCACTGAACATATCATGCAAGACTGCAATACACTAAACCAGATAAGGGAAGAGCACTGGCCCACAGAGAGGATATCCACAGAAAGATGTATTGGAGCACTAAGGAGCTTTCAAATACAGCAGCATTTATTAAGAAAACAGGACTTGCTGTGTAGACATGTCAACGAACGAGAAGAAGAAGAAGAAGATTCCTTCAAGCTAGATGATTGTAATGTTTTATGGTACCTTCAAGCTAGAATATTGTAACATTTTATGGTACCTTCAAGCTAGTAGACTGTAATGTGTTATGGTACCTTCAAGCTAGAAGAGTGTAGTGTGTTATGGTACCTTCAAGCTAGAAGAGTGTAGTGTGTTATGGTACCTTCAAGCTAGAAGAGTGTAATGTGTTATGGTACCTTCAAGCTATTAGACTGTAATGTGTTATGGTACCTTCAAGCTAGTAGACTGTAATGTGTTATGGTACCTTCAAGCTAGAAGAGTGTAGTGTGTTATGGTACCTTCAAGCTAGAAGAGTGTAGTGTGTTGTGGCACGCTTTTCTACACAATATCTCACAGTAAGGCAATTTAGACATTTTATTGAAAAGTCTAACGATTTATAACAACAGAGATATCGTGTGGTACAATTAAAGTTTTCCTCGCATGGTACAGTATATGGTTGTTCGTACTAGCTCATGGTACAGTATATGGTGTTTGTACTAGCTCATGGTACAGTATATGGTGTTTGTACTAATTCATGGCACAGTACATGGTTATTTCTACTAGTTCATGGTACAGTATATGGTTGTTTGTATATACTAGCCTAAAATTAATTACGTCCAAACCCCAGATATAATTACGTCTAGAAAGAGTTAATGTTAATGAATCCTTATTGGTTAGTGGCAAGAGCATACATGAAAATGGAAAATGAGGATACAGAATAAGATTGGAGTTGCAGAAATTCTGAGACGTCACAGTATTACTGCATACCCAAAAGTGATCGTCATTCAATCCTGTGATGCTGTACATCAAAAGCAGAGACAAGACAAGGTAGATAGTTAAGATAGTAATTACCATTTGTTATTGCAGAAAATATAATTTTATCGGTAATTTTCTTCCATAGTTTTTATCCATCAAATAGCTGAACCTGCACAGAAGAAATGCAAGCTTGCAGCTGAAGGCACAACACAGCGTGGAAAGTTTCAAGCTGACTGGATAATGGTATTTCCTGGTATTATAGAAGCGTCCAAAGCAGGTGTTACATATGCTTTCTGCACAGTCTGCAGCAAGGATATTAAAGTGTAAATAACCAAATGGCCAGAGGGTGTCCGACAAAGTGGATGGTGCCGCAGTAACCTAATGAACAAATAGTAATGCAAAATGATGTAAAAAGGTTACTAAAACACTTACCTAGCCTATTAATAAAAATATATTTTTAAGAAAAAAAAAAAAAAAAACATACAATAAAACTAAACAGGACAATTCTCAACGTATCGGCTCAAATTGAACCTTTTTCAAGAGACAAACAACAGAAAACGACAAAATAAAAAAATAAATAAATAAATAGATGTCTATATTTCATCAAGCCCTCGTCTCCATAATAGCGCAGGGATGGCAACGCATCTAGTCAAAGTGAAAATGCGTGCATTCATTATAAACAAACCGAAAGTGGTAAATTAGAGACACTATAGATGAGTGCAAGAATAATAAAAGAATAAGATAAGAAAAATACCCCTTTTGTCACTCTATCAGACAGGCAGGTTTTAAGAACATAGTCACAACAGGCACGACTGAAGGGAACAGAGACAGATGGGGACGTGAGAAAATATTCATGTGACAACCTAGCAAGGCTTGGAAACAACGATCCTGATAACAATACTGTGAACAGAGAACCATGGTCACCTACGCCAACAAGAATGGCATATGACAATGATAGATGAGTAATGATGAGGTTGTGTGGTGGTGGGGTGAGTGGGTTTGGGGAAGGAAGGATAGAAGAAGAATCAACATTTGAAAACGCATGGAATGAATGTGAAACCAAATATAGACATAAACATATATATAAAACCAAACCTAAACATACATAGAAATGTAAACACACACCAAGAGTCAAGAAATAAACACATAACAAGATGGACACAGATGTGTGAAGGATACCCACACAAAATGCACAGGCATGTAAATGTATCCACACACAGGAAAGGGCTCACACCAGAATAGGTATACACATTGACACAGAATGGAGATACGTGCATTAACATAAAAAAGCGCTCACATAAATATACATATATATATGTATACACAAATATGAACATTCATGCACATAAACACTTTCTCGTATAAATAATAACATGAACATTCATACACATAGAAACATATACATATATTAATGTAAATATAAACGTTCGTTCACATAAAGATAATGCTATAACAACTGCATATGTATACATAGAAATGTGTGGCCCAAAGTAATTGTGTGGATACATAGAACCATGTAAAACGAAATGCATATACAAATAACTATATATGTGTGGGCACCCATCGAAGAGACAACTGCAATAAAAACGAGGAAATCAAAATCTAAATATGTAAATGATTTAACAATAACAAAATGGCAGAGTACAAAATAATCACATATTGACATACACAAACGAAAGAAGACATAAAGGAATTATATAGAAGAACGGCAAACACAAAAATAATAATTATTCACGAAAGTGTACAAAGACAAATAATTACAAGAATCAGTGCAATACGGGAGTAGAGGGTATAAAGAAAAGGTGGGTAACTCAAACAAAACGGTGATTAATGTTCATTCCGTTTGGTTGCAAGACTCCCATATGACAAATGAGACGATATTCCAAGGACTGACGTTGCCGGTCACCGGTATAACAACGTAACAAACCGGTTACAGAGACATCAGAGCTACCATGATGTGACGGGCTGTTAAAATGATTAGCCACTGGGGAGTCACGATGATTCGTGATATCTCTCAAATGTTCGGCGAATCTATCAGCTAAACGTCTACCAGTCTCACCAATATACTTCATATCACAACGCTTACATATGATAGAGTATATTAAGTTACGGGACACACATGAAAAAGAATCAGAGCTTAATATACTCTATCATATGTAAGCGTTGTGATATGAAGTATATTGGTGAGACTGGTAGACGTTTAGCTGATAGATTCGCCGAACATTTGAGAGATATCACGAATCATCGTGACTCCCCAGTGGCTAATCATTTTAACAGCCCGTCACATCATGGTAGCTCTGATGTCTCTGTAACCGGTTTGTTACGTTGTTATACCGGTGACCGGCAACGTCAGTCCTTGGAATATCGTCTCATTTGTCATATGGGAGTCTTGCAACCAAACGGAATGAACATTAATCACCGTTTTGTTTGAGTTACCCACCTTTTCTTTATACCCTCTACTCCCGTATTGCACTGATTCTTGTAATTATTTGTCTTTGTACACTTTCGTGAATAATTATTATTTTTGTGTTTGCCGTTCTTCTATATAATTCCTTTATGTCTTCTTTCGTTTGTGTATGTCAATATGTGATTATTTTGTACTCTGCCATTTTGTTATTGTTAAATCATTTACATATTTAGATTTTGATTTCCTCGTTTTTATTGCAGTTGTCTCTTCGATGGGTGCCCACACATATATAGTTATTTGTATATGCATTTCGTTTTACATGGTTCTATGTATCCACACAATTACTTTGGGCCACACATTTCTATGTATACATATGCAGTTGTTATAGCATTATCTTTATGTGAACGAACGTTTATATTTACATTAATATATGTATATGTTTCTATGTGTATGAATGTTCATGTTATTATTTATACGAGAAAGTGTTTATGTGCATGAATGTTCATATTTGTGTATACATATATATATATGTATATTTATGTGAGCGCTTTTTTATGTTAATGCACGTATCTCCATTCTGTGTCAATGTGTATACCTATTCTGGTGTGAGCCCTTTCCTGTGTGTGGATACATTTACATGCCTGTGCATTTTGTGTGGGTATCCTTCACACATCTGTGTCCATCTTGTTATGTGTTTATTTCTTGACTCTTGGTGTGTGTTTACATTTCTATGTATGTTTAGGTTTGGTTTTATATATATGTTTATGTCTATATTTGGTTTCACATTCATTCCATGCGTTTTCAAATGTTGATTCTTCTTCTATCCTTCCTTCCCCAAACCCACTCACCCCACCACCACACAACCTCATCATTACTCATCTATCATTGTCATATGCCATTCTTGTTGGCGTAGGTGACCATGGTTCTCTGTTCACAGTATTGTTATCAGGATCGTTGTTTCCAAGCCTTGCTAGGTTGTCACATGAATATTTTCTCACGTCCCCATCTGTCTCTGTTCCCTTCAGTCGTGCCTGTTGTGACTATGTTCTTAAAACCTGCCTGTCTGATAGAGTGACAAAAGGGGTATTTTTCTTATCTTTTTCTTTTATTATTCTTGCACTCATCTATAGTGTCTCTAATTTCCCACTTTCGGTTTGTTTATAATGAATGCACGCATTTTCACTTTGACTAGATGCGTTGCCATCCCTGCGCTATTATGGAGACGAGGGCTTGATGAAATATAGACATCTATTTATTTATTTATTTTTTTATTTTGTCGTTTTCTGATATTAAAGTGGCAGCTTCGGGTTTGTACGATGTAAAAGTGCATTTTAAGACGAAAGTTCATCAGAAGAATTTTGAAATTAGTAAAGGGCAAGGGCCATCAATAAAAACATTCTTTTCAAACCCGAATGAAGAGGATGAAAGCCTTCTGATGATTAGGGCTGAAGCTCTCTTTGCTAATTTTATAGCACATCATAACTTGACGGCCTCAATTGCTGATCATTTTTCTGATCTGGCGACAGAGATGTTTCCAGATAACAAGATTGCAAAGAATTTTCATTCAACACGTACCAAAACTACAGCTACTGTTAAAAATTGTTTGGCTCCATTTGCTACAGACTACATCTATTCCATATTAATGTATGGCTCAGAATAATGGACACTAAATAAACAATTAGAAGACAGAATTGATGCCCTTGAGATGTGGGTATATAGGAGAACATCATGGAAAGAGATGAAAACAAATAAAGAGGTGCGTGCTAAAGACACTTAATATGAAGAAAGAACTACTAAGAGAAATAAAGATCAGGCAAATAAAATACTTTGGACACATTAAAAGACATGACAACTTATCGAAGACCTTACTTGAGGGTAAAGTCAAAGGGAAGCGAGCAAGAGATAGGCAGAGATACAAGTGGGAGAGTAACATCACACGATGGACAGGTTACAGTTTGGCAGAGTGCACCACCAAGACAAGAGACAAGAGATGTTGGAGATACGTTGCATCCAACCTTCGTTGCGGAGACGCGACTTGATGAGGATGACGACAATTTGCTACAGAACCAGTGATCACTACTTGTCAAGATACAATTTTCTCATTTTGATGAATCTAATGACAAGAAGACAAGCATTTAGCGGTTATGGCAAGAGTGTTTGAGCAAGGTGTTAGGCCTAAAACAAGACGCCTGGACATGCCAGTATCTAGCGGAGGTACTGCTGATGCTATGTTTAACGATACTGATGATATATTTACCTAATTGAAAATGCCGCAGAGCAACTGCATTGGATTTGCTAGCGACAGGTGTAATGTGATGCTAGGAAAATCAAATTCTGTATTTTCAAGGATAAAGAAAAAAAACCCTAATATTTTTTGCATTGGTTGCATCTGCCATCTAGCCAATCTCTGTGCACGAGATTCTGTGCATTAAAACCTTATCTGTGCCAGTGGCTGACCTACTCGTTGACATATACTATCATGTTTGAGTATAGCTCAAAACGTAGGAAAATATACCAGGAGTTCCAGTTGTTTACTAATGTAGATTCTTTAAATATTCTAAAGCATTGTCAGACTCGCTGGTTATCACTTCATGGGGTTGTGGATAGGATTGTGGATAGGATTGTGGATAGGATTCTGAATCAAATTTTTGTATCCGTGTCATCCTACTTTGATAGTCTTGATGATAGTGAAAAACAGGGCAGAGTGAAAAAATATGAATGTCTTGTTGAAGTCTCCACTTACCTAGTTGACACTGAGGTTTAGTTACCCAGTTGACACTGAGGTTTAGTTACCTAGTTGACACTGAGGTTTAGTTACCTAGTTGACACTGAGGTTTAGTTACCTAGTTGACACTGAGGTTTAGTTACCTAGTTGACACTGAGGTTTAGTTACCTAGTTGACACTGAGGTTTAGTTACCTAGTTGACACTGAGGTTTAGTTACCTAGTTGACACTGAGGTTTAGTTACCTAGTTGACACTGAGGTTTAGTTACCTAGTTGACACTGAGGTTTAGTTACCTAGTTGACACTGAGGTTTAGTTACCTAGTTGACACTGAGGTTTAGTTACCCAGTTGACACTGAGGTTTAGTTACCCAGTTGACACTGAGGTTTAGTTACCCAGTTGACACTGAGGTTTAGTTACCCAGTTGACACTGAGGTTTAGTTACCCAGTTGACACTGAGGTTTAGTTACCCAGATGACACTGAGGTTTAGTTACCCAGTTGACACTGAGGTTTAGTTACCCAGATGACACTGAGGTTTAGTTACCCAGTTGACACTGAGGTTTAGTTACCCAGTTGACACTGAGGTTTAGTTACCCAGTTGACACTGAGGTTTAGTTACCCAGTTGACACTGAGGTTTAGTTACCCAGTTGACACTGAGGTTTAGTTACCCAGTTGACACTGAGGTTTAGTTACCCAGTTGACACTGAGGTTTAGTTACCTAGTTGACACTGAGGTTTAGTTACCCAGTTGACACTGAGGTTTAGTTACCTAGTTGACACTGAGGTTTAGTTACCCAGTTGACACTGAGGTTTAGTTACCTAGTTGACACTGAGATTTAGTTACCTAGTTGACACTGAGGTTTAGTTACCCAGTTGACACTGAGGTTTAGTTACCTAGTTGACACTGAGATTTAGTTACCCAGTTGACACTGAGGTTTAGTTACCTAGTTGACACTGAAGTTTAGTTACCCAGTTGACACTGAGGTTTAGTTACTCAGTTGACACTGAGGTTTAGTTACCCAGTTGACACTGATGTTTCTTCATTTTGTACTGCCATTGTTGAATGATTTTAATAAACTTTTTCAAACCGAAGAATCACAGATTTTTGGCCTTCATGAGGAAATGGTTAGATTTACTTAGGAAATTTATGGTGAAATTCATCATGATGAAACATGTGAAAGAAGTCACTGACTTGAGGCTGATAGAGGCTGATAGAGGCTGATAGAGGCTGATAGAGGCTGATAGAGGCTGATAAAATATCATGACCGTGAGCTGCAACATGATGATGAAACATTAGCTATAGGCCTACCCAACAGAGAACTGCTGCAAGAATTGGATCTGTCTAGTGATATCACTAATACATTTGTTAATGATGTTCGAAAGTGTCATGTTGCAGTTGTTAGGAAGCTTATTGCTAAGTTTCCGTTTGAAAGTCAAGTTGTTAGAGTCTTAAGTGTTCTTGACCCTAGAAATAAAGATACTGTGCAGTACACACAAATCTACAAATTGGCAGCGACATTTGCTCCATGTATTAATCCAGATGTTTTAAAAGATGAATGTGATGATTATTGTATGATGTCTGATGATTATTGTATGATGTCTGATGATTATTGTATGATGTCTGATGATTATTGTATGATGTCTGATGATTATTGTATGATGTCTGATGATTATTGTATGATGTCTGATGATTATTGTATGATGTATGATGATTATTGTATGATGTCTGATGATTATTGTATGATGTCTGATGATTATTGTATGATGTTTGATGACTGTGTGCCTGTGTTGAATAAAAGTGGGGCCGCCCGTGTGTGTCCGGGGCCCGAAAGGGGAGCAAAGAATAGCAACACTGTTTACTTTCCACGCATGTCGTAAAAGGCGACTAAGGATGGTATGGGATGGAGTTGGCTATAGGGTGAGTGACCCAAAGATATGCTGAAGTAGTATGTGTCAGGTCGGCAGGCGCAGATATCGCAGCAATGCTGTAAACCATGGCACAACGCATTCCGTTCTCCGGACTACATCCTGCTAATCTACAGGAGTTTTAGAAAGAACGCAGAAGAAGAAGAAGAATACAAGTGGGGAAAATAAAAGTCTTTGGCTGGAAGTTATGGGCCAAAGAACCAGCACAGGAAATGTTCGTTTTCCCACTCTATCAAAAATAATTGAGAGACTGCTTGTGTTACCTCACAGCAATGCAGATGGTGAACGTGTGTTTTCAATGATGAAAAAGAGCCACACAGACTGTAGAGTGTAGACAGTCTCTCAATTCAGACACACTCACTTCTTTTTTTGCAGTGCAAAATTAACACAGATACCTGCTTCACTGGCATTAATATTTCTAAATATCTTGTACAAAGTGCTAAAGGTGCATGTGCTGCATATAACAAAGTACATGATAGTGAACATCTATAATCTCTCTTATGTGACATATTCTTTACTTACACTCTGTAAGCCTCTCAGTTCTGTACAAGCTGCCCAGATTCTTCTAGTGTTATATTCAGAAGGTCTTCAATATCCTGTTTCCTTCATAATATGTTAACTTGCATTGTGTGATAGTTTTGAGGAGCCAATCTTCTATGCTCGGGTCTTTGCGGGAATATGTGTTGGTTGTCATTCTGTCCATGATATTCTTAGGACATTCCTATAACATCTCATGTTTAGTGCAGATATTTTCTTTACTATTGTGGATTTAATTTCCCATGTCTCACAAGCCATGCTACCACTGGAAAAATATAGCTTGTTAATAATAGCAACTTTGTTTTTCTATATTTCCCGTGCCATATATTTTTAATCAATGATGTTTTTGTAGGGCATTTATCATCAATGTGTTTTTTATTTAAGCTGAGCAATCTACTATTGTGTTGACCTGAGATTTTATTCATATATTTCATCTCAGCTGATATGCGTTATTTTTGTCTTTTTTTGCATGTATAATATACGTTTTAAACAATGTTAATTACTGAAATGTCAATGACTATACTAAAGTTATTGATGTGTTTATTTATTGGTTATAATGTGTAAATAAAATTCGTCTGTTAATGGAGTTAATCGTGCTTGTCATTCAAGCTAATTTTTTTTTCATTTTCTATTGTCCAGAAATTGTATGTGTGCTGGAATTGTATGTTTAAGTCTGAATGGTGCAGCTGTTGCAGCCAAGCTGTACACCATAACACAACTGGACAATTACACTCAACAGCAAGTAAGAGTAAACCTGCTCAATCAGAATATTCCAAAGAAAATCACGTACGTATCCCACACAAATTTAGAATAAAGATTTCCCCCATAAACTTTCGTCCTACGACACTCCCCAGACATTGTGTATGGTTTTTTTAGGTCTTTTTGTATCGTTTTTAGTCTCAACAGGTTGACTTCTATGATATAGATTGGGGGGGGGGGAAGAGAGAGAGAGAGAGAGAGAGAGAGAGAGAGAGGTTAGAAGGATTAGAATTAGTATTTTTAATAATTAATTCTCTAAGAATTGTCGTCTGCAGTGTGAGATGTGACGTCACGATATCTATCGATATGATTGGTTTTTTAAGGGAAATCCATGCAGTTCCTATGATCATCATCATCAAGTGCCGTCTCCGCAACAAATGTTGGTTGCAACGGATCTCCAACATCTCCTGCTTCTTGTCTTAGTGGTGCACTCTGCTAGACTGTAACCTGTCCATCGTGTGATGTTAATCTCCCACTTGTATCTCTGCCTACCTCTTGCTCGCTTCCCTTTGACTTTACCCTCACGTAAGGTCTTCAATAAAGGTGTCATTTCGTTAATGTAAACAATGCGCTATTTATAGCTCAACGGAGACCTATACTTGAAATTTGCCCATTTTGTTATCAGTAGAAGTTTGAAAAAGAACGAAAAATGTAAAATTCTATTCTTTCATCTCCCCTAGCATCTATAAGCAGGGCCTCTATAGGCCTAATATTGTAGGCCCCTATATACAGTTTATTTTACAAAACAAAGACAAAGCTATTCACTTCCTTAATCAGTGTGTCTAGTCCTATATTAAAATATACTTACATTCGGCTTCCGTAGCACATGCTAGCGTATGTAGTTATCTTATAACATGATTAACATTCTTATCAGTGTGTGTGTGTATGTTAAAATATACTTACAATCGATTATTAATGTTAATCAAGATCACAAGTTGGTTTAACGACTTTCACTGTTACAAAATGGCGAAGCAATATTTGACAATAACGGAAATTTCCAAAGTTATTATTAAAATGAGAACAAAATTACTGTACTCTGGGAAAACCCCAGAGCTGCCAAGTCTCCCCAGGCAAATATCTGAAGTGTATGCATACTGATTGTTCCAGTGACTGGCTGTTTGCATACATTCCTCGCAACCCCGGGGGTCAGATAAGTAATTAAGTAAATCTTGTATTATTGCTTAAACTTCATCTCGCATTTCTTCTTCTTCTTCTTCATCGTTCATTCTCAAACTCCTGCTGGATTTTCCTTGTAACAGGACCATGATCCTACTAGATTTCCTGCACAATGTAGTCCAAAGAAAGGAAATGCGTTGATTCGCCGTTTTATTTGCGTCATTGGCCCGACACATCCGTCTTCGGTGGAGTCTCGCATTTGACTTTCAATACATCTACATTCGTTGTTTTTTTCCTGGCAATACATGCTATTCTCAGCATTTTATATAGAACGAGATCTTCGATGTCTCTACTTTCCCACTGTCCTTTTTGCCCATTTTCCAAGAATCGCATCCAAATGTTAGTATATGTGTTATGCAGCACTGCATTGCTCTCTTTCTCACATCTAATGCTAGGGCCATATTGTGTCAACAGTCTGCTAATTACGAAAAATTCAAAAAAGAATAACTTTTTCAAGGATGATGCCCGATGAGTCCACATGGCTATATAATCGACGAGGATCTCGTGGATAAGTAGCTTTTTTTTCTAGATATGTATGTCCATACTCTACTGGCTACTGCTTGTATATGTTTGTTTACTAGTTTTAGTAACCCAAGCTCACAGCAGTACAATGTATATTTAACAGTTGTTTTTTTTCCACTTTCAGCCCGTTATAATCTGTCTAATATATATATATATATATGGTTCAATCCACGGATGGGACAGATTTTTTATTTCGGAGGTACAATCAAAATCCTTCCTTTACATGTCGCGACGTCTGCTATGACAAAGCGGCCTTTATTTCCACATAGAAATTAAATCTCCCTTTAATCCTTAACAGGAAAACATGCAGTAATGAAAGAAATTTATGTACTGTTTAGAAAAAACAATAATAGTACATACGTAGAGCACAGGTTTTAGAAAGTTTCACTTGAACAAGACAGACTATCACTAAGGGGTTATGAGGTATAAACACGAAAACATACAAATGAAAATACACAAGACATTTTCAACGTTTCGAACCGTTATGTCTTTCTCAAGAATATACAAAATAGTGAAAAACAATGAAAACAGTAAAAACAATGTTACCACCACAGATTCACTAATTACACTATTGACATGTAAACAATACGAAGTTCAAGCTGACAATGATGTATATGAAAATATGTAGTCATGGAAGCGGGTTTTGTTGAAAATTATTGAAATTTTCGTGTTTACACCTCATAACTCTAGCTATAGTCCGTCTTGTTCAAGTGAAACTTTCAAAAACCTGTATTCAACGTCAGTGCTTTTGTTGTACCGTTTCACGCAGAATCAGCTTATAAAATAAAATAAAAACAACTTTTTTGCAGTTACTTTTGGAAAAGATATTAGCTGGTTGAACTTCATTTCACCTATCGACTGTGTCCAACTGGTCATTAACTTCTCCTGGTTACCTGAATTGTACTCACATCATGATTCGTGAGGTTATGAAAATAGTCACGGTCAAAACAACATTTTTGCAATAACTCGTGACAGGTTTATGAGAATCCCGTTAAACGTGCTCAACACAAAACTCTGTGGCCATATTCTTCTTCTATCTATTCGCTAAACTCTTTATTGCCTTTCAGTGTCAGGGATAGAATAGTTCTCTGAATAGTATTACCATATTATTGAATGACTATAAAAGATTTACGATTCTCGAATAAATTCAAATTCAATACATAAGTTTGTTTCATTTCACTACAGAACAACAATCATTGTGCAAACTGAATAATCACAAAGTGTAGTAGTAAGACAATTTAATGTGGTTAGAAGCACAACTAGTTGACTTTGGCGACGATTTCAACAAACTGGCTAATGTGAAAACCGGCTGCGCAGTGGAAGACCCAGAGTCACACCTCCTGTCGAAGACCGCTTCATACGATGCGTCATCTCAGGAATCGATTTGTATTTGCGTCCTCCACAGTCCACTGGTCCACTCAATGCCAGCAGCTCGTCGAAAAAGAGAACAAACGGTCAGGAACAGTCTGCACGAAGCTGGTCTTTTGGCTAGAATAAATACCCGCCTTTTCTTACGGCCCCACATCGCAGTGGACGAACCAGATTCGTCAATGGACCGCTAGGAATGACTTGAGATTGGTTTAGCTTAGTGATGAATCATTTTATGTGTACTCCAGCGACACAATAGACTGAGAAGCGTTCACTGCAGTGTCAGATCTTCTTCTGTTCCATCGTGTTCCAACCTGACTTAGACTTGTATTGTTCTGTTCCATCGTGTTCCAACCTGACTTAGACTTGTATTGTTCTGTTCCATCGTGTTCCAACCTGACTTAGACTTGTATTGTTCTGTTCCATCGTGTTCCAACCTGACTTAGACTTGTATTGTTCTGTTCCATCGTGTTCCAACCTGACTTAGACTTGTATTGTTCTGTTCCACCGTGTTTCAACCTGACTTAGACTTGTATTGTTCTGTTCCATCGTGTTCCAACCTGACTTAGACTTGTATTGTTCTGTTCCATCGTGTTCCAACCTGACTTAGACTTGTATTCTTCTGTTCCATCGTGTTCCAACCTGACTTAGACTTGTATTGTTCTGTTCCATCGTGTTCCAACCTGACTTAGATGTGTCTTGTTTTATTCCACCGTGTTGCAAATTGACTAAGACTTATCTTGTTCTGTTCCACCGTGTTGCTACCTGACTTAGACGTCTTGTTCTATTCCACCGTGTTGCAACCTGACTTACACTTGTCTTGTTCTGTTCCACCGTGTTGCTACCTGACTTAGACTTGTCTTGTTATGTTCCACTGTGGTGCTACATGACTTATACCTCTAGTTCGTGTGTACAGAATATGATCAGTGTATTCTTCCCGGACATGTCATAGAAAATGACTGAAGTAAGTTGGGGTAGAGGCTAACCAACAATATGTCACCAACGAAAACATAACTGCGTGTTTTGACATTCTTGATTTTGTCTTTTATCAAATGTCTCCACTGATAACGTCTATCAAATTTCTCCACTGATAACGTCTATCAAATGTCTCCACTGATAACGTCTATCAAATGTCTCCACTGATAACGAAAAGATACAGGCCAATGGACATCAGTTGTTGTGTGGAAACCTCCTAGATGGCGGAGAACTCTAGACTTGTTGATAAAACATGTGTCACAAGATCTGATAAAACAGATGTGTCACAAGATCTGACAAAACAGATGTGTCACAAGATCTGACAAAACAGATGTGTCACAAGATCTGACAAAAAAAGAAATGATGTTCTAGAAGTATAGACTATGCTTCTGATTGATCGTGATAATCCTGCCTGTAATGTTTCCCTTCGGGGGAACTAAACAGACAACCATAACACTTCCCCTCCACAACACAACCATGTCTGTCAGATAACAACCTCAATCTATTTCGGCCGGGTGTTACCCCAGTCATTCAACTGATGATATGTTTTTTTTGTCAACGAAGCTACAGTCTATTGATAGCTACCTGTCTCATTAACAGAACACATCATCTCTCATCATCATCATGTTCTGTTTGCTGCTTTTCTGAGACATCTCATTTTGCAGGAAATAATCTTGTTGTCTTATGGTATAATTAGTGTGCATGTCTGACACTGATAACACAGTAATAACATATGGATTAAATACATAATTTGCACTGTCATTTTCAGTGGGATTAACGTTTCAAGGATTGATGTTTCACGGATTAATGTTTCAAGTATTGATGTTTCACGGATTAATGTTTCAAGTATTGATGTTTCACGGATTAATGTTTCAAGTATTGATGTTTCACGGATTAATGTTTCAAGTATTGATGTTTCACGGATTAATGTTTCAAGTATTGATGTTTCACGGATTAATGTTTCAAGCATTGATGTTTCACGGATTAATGTTTCAAGTATTGATGTTTCACGGATTAATGTTTCAAGTATTGATGTTTCACGGATTAATGTTTCAAGTATTGATGTTCAAGATTGGGATTAGTTGATAATTTTCGAATTATTCCCGACTGCGCCACAACCAAAATTATCCCCCCTCCCTCCAAACCAAATATGTGATGCACACCCCTTTTTGGTGGATAACACCCTCCCCCTCCCACCTGTAATAACTGACTTAGGGGGAAAATATTCGACAGAAACTGGCTCCAACTTCTATTGCTGCGAAATCACGAATTAGCTATGCTCCTGAGATGAAGTTACTCTACACTGCATCCCTAGACATGTCAGTCTCCGACAAAACGAGACTTCACTCCTTATTTTTTTCATTAAGCTCACAAGTAAACATATCAACAGAAGGGATACAAACAACAACAAATTAATGAATGTGGGCTCCTTTAAGACATTCTACTTATTCTCCAGAGTCAAGTCCACACCGATGTAAAATGTATTTATTCCATTAGATAACATTTTATTTACAGAATTTTCTTTCATATTTTTACAGAATGTTATCAAACATTTACTAAACAAATGATGTCATGGTTGACTAGTTACAGAAAAAATAATGAGAAAATAATGTGATAAAATTATATCCTTAATGTATATTATAAAATTATATCCTTAATGTAATAAACAAAAAGACACATAATGATAGAAATATTGTGACAAATAACAAGTTAGATTTTGTGATGTTTTTGTTTGTTTTTCGTTCGCTCCATTGTAACCATCACGGATATCCGTGCGATTTCCGCCGGGAGCGTATTTACGTTGTGCCACCGTTATGCGCCTTGTAGGCCTAGCACATCCGATTTCGGCATGCCTTGACAATTCGGGTGGGCTACCCTTAGCCTGTGACAGCCTCTATATCTGTCTCCAGGCACGCGTAGTGAAGACTCTTCGCCCAGACGATTTACTTGCTCTCGTCTCACTCGAACAAGTGTTCCACTGTCTATGAACTTGCCTCGTGTAATTGGACGTGCTGTGCCTGTGCCCATTAGGTACTGAACCGTTTCTCATCCATGAGCCTGGTTCCTTAAGGGGAAGAACTCAACAGAGGAGTTGGACCCTGGCTCTTTCGCCCTCTTAGCCGAGGTGTCATTCACCGACATCGTGTACCCCTTGTCCAAGTTCGAGTCTCACACCACGCGTTTGAGAGCAAGGCGTTCTCGAGCTGAGCGTCCTTGTCCCAATAGCGCCTGAGCCCATCAGGTACTGAACCCTTTCTCTCTTCAAGTGTATTTCCGGTGTAGGAAAACCTGACAGTAGAGTTGGGCCAGGGCTAAATCGTTGTCCCTTTTGTGCCTGAGCGAATCGAGTACGGAACCCTTTCTCTCTGCAAGTTACTTCCGGTATAGGAAATCTTGACAGTAGAGTTGGGCCAGGACTGCCATCGTTGTCCCTTTTGTGCCTACACCCATCGGGTACAGAACCCTTTCTCTTTGCAAGCATATTTCCGGTTTAGGAAGACTCGACATTAGAGTTGGGTTAGGTCTTTTGCTTTACCAAACGCCGATGGATGGGTCTGGGTCTCTGCCTGTTAGGAACTCTGGTAACTAGAAGCCCGTCTCGAGCTGACGGAGCTTGTAGTTCCCTTTCCTAGGGACTTTTCACTTTCTATTTGCAGTTCGCGCTGCCCTCTAGCGCTGTTCTGCCCTTTCATTGTTTCATTGTACTCTGTATGAAACATATTTGTCTCTCGCCATGCATTTACCTTTACGTGCATTTTGCATTGGCCGCCCCTCCAATGTTCGGACTGGACTGACTAGCTTCACTGTATGTCGACAGTGTCGCTATATGTGGTGATGCTGGTGGTGTCGGAGATATTGTCTGTCTCTTGTGCAGTCAAATCTCTTTCCATCTGCTACCTCCACATTCTCGGACACGATCCCCAAAAGATTTGGCCAGAATCAGCACGAGCTGCTGTATTTCTGTTTCCAGGGTGCACCGCGTGGAGGTACATTTGGGATCTTGGTTATCTGCTAACCCTGGGTCCGCCTAGAGCAATGCGTTCCCTTTGCACCCCAGATTTTGTGATAAATAATGTGACAGATATTGTCACAAATATTGAGGTAAATAAACGATACAATTGCAGTGATTAATATTGATATATATACTGGGACAAATAATAAGACAATATATGTGGCAATTATTATGACAAATAATGGAATAAATAATGTCACAAATAAATAAATAAATCATGTCACAAATAATGAAGCAAATACGGAAATAAGCAATGCAACTAATAATGTAGCAAAGAACGATAAATGGTACTCCCTTCTCAGATGGGGCTGTTATGCTGTGCTGTTTTCCCATCTCAGATGGTAAAGCATGTTGTGTTGTTTTCTCTTCTCAGATAAAGTTGTTATGTTGTACTATCTTCCCTTCTCAGATAAGGTTGTTATGTTGTACTATCTTCCCTTCTCAGATAGGGTTGTTATGTTGTGCTATCTTCCCTTCTCAGATGCTGTTGTCATGTTTTGATGTCTTCCATTCTCAAATGGCCTTGTCATGTTGATTGGTTAAAGAAAGATATATGCAATAAATACAGAAAGGAATAATAAGACAAATAATGAAACAAGTAATGTCACGAATAATGAGACAAATAATGAAACAAGTAATGTCACGAATAATGAGACAAATAAGGAGGGAATATTTTTTTTTAAATATTATCTCTTTCCTTCGCATTTATTTATTTCTCCACCCCGCCCCTTCCCACCATCATGACATTAGTCATTGGTGGCCCTACTCTGCCCTTTCACTTTTTCTTTTTTCACGTTGGACTTCCGCCTAATCTTATCTATCACCTATTACTTGATCACTCCTAGGAATTGTCCTTTGATCTATGTCTACTTCTGTGTATCAATAGTGCACAAACATGCTCACATATTGAACGCACGCAATTTGTCATTTACTAGACATGCGTGGCGCATTTACACTTGGCAATGTTTTTGGTGAGAAAAACATGTCAAAGTCATTCTCATTTTGAATATTTTATGGTTTCTTTTTTTTTTGTATTTAAAAAAAAATTGTTATGTGTTTCTTAAAAAAAGTCCCTGTTCAGATAAGATGGCAGATCATGCAAAAGATGGACCAAAGAAATCAGAGAAGCCACAGGAACAAGCTAACAAACATAACACAAGAAGGCCATCTCCAGAGAACTCTTCCACCCTGGTTCCGCAAGGCAAACATGGGCCACACCGTAGATAATAGAAATATAATAGATAGAAGATAGATAGTCATTTAAAAATAGAGGAAATGAGGACAAAATGAGGGGGAAATGAGGGGGAAATGAGGGGAAAATGAGAGTTGATCTTCCAGTCAAATATCTAAAGCATTTGCTTGCAAAATAAGTAGGACTCAGTATCGTTTCTACAAATGAAGTCCATTATAAATAATTCCATGAACATGATTTTAAACTTTACACAACCATGAAGTCAACAATCATGATGTCATCGACAGACTTTGAAGAAAGGAACAATAATATCTAAATGCAGAACTTGCTACATCACACTCAAGCCACATGGCTACATGTATAGCTGTTGAGTCGGCTACATCACACTCAAGCCACATGGCTACATGTATAGTTGTTGAGTCGGCTACATCACACTCAAGCCACATGGCTACATGTATAGTTGTTGAGTCGGCTACATCACACTCAAGCCACATGGCTACATGTATAGTTGTTGAGTCGGCGACATCACTATATGTACAGAAGATTTAAATTTGGCGACATGAATACATATAGTCTGTATAGTCCATTCCGCAGTGCTA
Source organism: Meghimatium bilineatum (assembly GCA_034231615.1). NCBI lineage: Eukaryota > Metazoa > Mollusca > Gastropoda > Stylommatophora > Philomycidae > Meghimatium > Meghimatium bilineatum. The sequence goes on from CM067319.1 coordinate 85,918,498, forward strand.
CCCACTGTCCAATATAACATGTAAAACTGTAGCCATCTGGAACAGCTCCGACGGACACGATCTATGGAACTGCCTCAGACTGTGTGACCACAGTACAGCTCGTTGACGCAGCAGATAATAGATTATACAACCAGCACATCAAAAATATATTTCAAGAAACAAATGTATAAATAAAGACATATCTAACTGATCATTGCTAAAATATGTTTGACAATTAATTGCATTTTATAATACTTTTTTAAAAAATTATTTATTTTTGCTAATTGCATGATTGCTAAAAGTAAAGAAGACCTTGAAGTATTACTTAATGTAGTAGTCACAGAAAGTAAAGATAAAGGCCTCTTCCTAAATATAAAGAAAAGAGAAGTAATGGTTATTTCAAAGAAACAAAATACCACACCTTACAAAATCAATGTGAATGATAGAGTATTAAAACAGGTCCAACCAATTCAAGTATTTAGGTACAACAATTACAACAGATGAAAAAAGTTCAGCAGAAATAAGAAGCAGAATAGGGTAGGCAAAAATAACATTCAGAAAAATGGAAAATATATTGTGTAATATGACCTTGTCATTAGAGGTGAGAAAGAGAGTTCTGCAGTGTTATATAACTTCTATACTAACATATGGGTGCGAATCTTAGACAATAAACAAACTGGAATGTAGGAAATTAGTGGCAATAGAGAGGTGGTTCTACAGAAGAATTCTGAGAATACCATAGACAGCTAGAAAAACTAATGTAGAGGTGTTGAAAGAGTCACATTCGAAATGAACCTTAATCAATAAATATAAGGGGTGCAAAGGGAACGCATTGCTCTCGGCGGACCCAGGGTTAGCAGATAACCAAGATCCCAAATGTACCTCCTCGCGGTGCACCCTGGAAACAGAAAAAGCAGCTCGAGCTGATTCTGGCCAAATCATTTGAGAATCGTGTCCGAGAATGTGGAGGTAGCAGATGGAAAGAGATTTGACTGCATAAAAGACAGACAATATCTCCAACACCACCAGAAGCACCACATACAGCGACACTGTCGACATACAGTGAAGCTAGTTAGTCCAGTCCGAACATTAGAGGGGCGGCCAATGAAAAAAGCATGAAACGGTGGATGCATGGCGAAAGACAGAAAGATTTCATACTGAGTACAATGAAAAAAATGAAAGGGCAGAACAGCACTAGAGGGCAACCCCAACTGCAAATAGAAAGTGAAAACGATTAAGGAAATGGGAACTATAAGCACCGTTAGCTCGAGACGAGCTTCTATAGTCCGTTCAGAATCGTTTGCCGAGATGTTAAATTATTTTTATCAAAAACGTATTGTTCATTTGGATTAATCATTTGAAGTTAGGTTTAGAATAATAATGTCGCTATAGAAATATTTTTTTATCAAAGAAATGTGATCCAGTATCAAAGATACCTTATTTAACCTATATTAAGAAAAAGTTAATCTAAATTATAAACAATCGCTGGATTATGTAGATGCTTACATCTCACAGCTGATTATTAAATATAAAGGCATGACCCTCACGGTAGAATGTGCACCGTTCTAAAAGTAGTTGTTTCCACTGTACATTTGTATAAAGCAATGTTACATATGGAAATTCCCGTTTAGCACCAAATATTATTTTTCCTGAACTTAGAATTATGTGAAATCAAAAACGGATATTGACTCGATTTCAAGTCACAAGTCAGAGGCACGTCTCAATATTTACAGAATGTAGGCGGCACTAAGCAAATTACCTTCTGCAAGTCTATGTGAGAATGAATCTGAAAGCGAAATATTTTACTGAGCATAACATTGCTATAAAGATTTATCAATACTTCTGCAGAGAGCGTAAAAAGGGACATCTTTATTGTTCTTTATCAAATCCTGAGAAGAGAACAATGCATATTTTAGGTTTGTGTAAACGTTCATTTGATCGAATAGTGGAAGCAAGCGGATATTTATTGCCAACAAATTCACGAAAGCAAGGAAGGAAAGAAAAGATAGACAGTTTCGATAAGGACCTAGTAAAAAGAGAAATATGTAGAATGTGTGATAAAAACGAAGAAGTGACACTTAGAAAGTTGAAGATTTGGCTGAAAACTAATAACGACATTGAAATATCAAAAACTTTATTATGGAAAACTGTAAGAAATGCAGGCTTCACCTTTAGAAAGTATGCTGGTGGAAAAAACATTATTTGTGAAAAGCCATATCTGGTAGCTCTTAGAAGCAAGTATTTACGTGAAGGGAATGCGCGAGAATGGTTATGATATTGTGTATTTAGATGAAACGTGGATCAACGCTCATCATACAAATGAAAAGGAATGGCAGTTAGCAGATGGAAGTATTAAAAGATCAGTACCAAGTAGTAAAGGGCAACGTTTGATAGTTGCACATGCAGGTAGCAGACATAATGGGTTGTTGCAGAATGCTCATCTAATTTTCATTTCAAAATCCATTGACAATAGAGACTACCACTCCGAAATGAATGGGCACATATTCAAAGACTGGATCGAAAAAAGTATTCTTCCAATATTAGATAGACCTTCTTGTCTGATAATGGACAATGCTTCATACCATAACGTAGTGAACGTAGAAGATAGAATCCCAACATCATCAAGTACAAAAGATGCAATCAAAACGTGGCTCATAAAAGAACACATACCATTTACCGACAGGTACTTGAAACCCGAATTGCTTAACCTTGTAAAACAGACACAACGAACAAAGATATTTAAAATAGACAAGTTAATTGAAGAACATGGTCATAGATGTTTGAGACTACCTCCATATCATGCACACTTAAATCCTATAGAGCTAATTTGGGCAAAAGTTAAAGGATACGTAGCATCTACAAATACAACTTTCAAATTATGTGATATTGAGACTCTTACAAATCAGGCTCTATCAAATATACATAAAGACTACTGGGTGAAATGTGAGGATCATGTGTTACGCCAAGAAGAGGAATATTGGAAAAAGGAAGGTTTGTTGTTTGTTCAGCCGAAAACAGTAATCGACCTATTTGACTCGTCTGATTATGAATGATCATTACTCTGATTAAGTCTACACTAAAAAAAGTTTGATTTGCAAAATTTACAAGTTGATTTGTAAAACATTTCATTGCTCAATACCACCCAAGCAATTCAAAAAAATGTTATAAGCAAACCATCAACCATTACTTATAAAAATTAGCCCGCTTGATTCAATACAGAAGTTCAGATATCTTGGATCAACTATTACAGACAAAATTTCCTTACATGAAGAAGTATATGTACTTATTTCAAAGGCAGCGACAACATTTGTGAAACTCACACCAAGAGCATGGAACAATATCAAATTGACTCTACGAACAAAAGATATATTTTAAATTTTTTTTACACCTGCCACCATGTAAAATTTTGTGGACACGCCTATGGGTCATCATTGCACTAGATTACTGTAAAATATTTTGTTTCTGGTCGAAATAATATTTACATGGGCAAACATCAAAAGAATTCGCCGCTTTCAAATAACCGTTACAGCTAGACATCAAGTAACACATATGTTTTCGCGACATGGACATTTTAACAACGTATGCCAAAATTCATGTGAAATCATCAAGAACTTTTTGAATTATAAATCATAACATCTCGGCAAACGATTCTGAACGGACTATAGTTACCTGTTTTCCTTATAGGCAGAGACCCATACCCAATAATGTCGTCTAGAAAAGAAAAAAGATCTGGCCTAACTCTAATGTCGAGTCTTCCTATACCGGAAACATGCTCGCGAAGAGAATGGGTGCTGTACCAGATAGGCTCAGGTAAAAAGGGACAAAGATGGCACTCCTGGCCCAATTCTACTGTCAAGCTTTCCTATATCGGAAGTACACTTGCAGAGAGAATTGTTCCGTACCCGATGGGATCAGGCACAAAAGGGACAACGAGGTTAGCCCTGGCCCAACTCTACTGTCAAGTGTCCCTATACCGGAAATACACTTGCAGAGAGAAAGGGTTCAGTACCTGATGAGCGCAGGCACTATTGGGACAAGGTCGTTCAGCTCGAGAACGCCTTGCTCTCAAACGCGTGGTGTGAGACTCGAACTTGGGCGCGGGGTTCACAATGTCGGTGAACGACGCCTCGGCTAAGAAGGCGAAAGAGCCAGGGTCCAACTCTTCTGGTGAGTTCTTCCTCCTAAGGAACCAGGCTCACGGATGAGAAAACGGTTCAGTACCCGATGGACACAGGCACAGTACGTCCAATTACACGAGGCAAGTTCACAGACAGTGGAACACCTCGTGCGAGACAGACGTGAGCAAAAATCGTCTGGGCTAAGAGTCACCACACACACACGCGTGCCTGGCGACAGATAGGGAGGCTGTCACAGGCTAGGGTAGTCCACCCGAATTGTCAAGGCATGCCGAAATCGGATGTGCTAGGCCTACACGGTGCATAGCGGTAGCACAACGTAAACACGCTCCTGGCGGAAATCGCATGGATATCTATGCTGGCTACAATGGAGCGAACGCAAAACAAACAAACAATAAATATAAGAAAAAGATAATCTTAATTTTTTGGCCAAATCATGAAACAGGAAAGTTCGGAGAACGTAATCACAACAGGCAAGATTGAAGGCAACAGAGACAGAGGGCGACAACGTGAGAAAATATTAGACAGTTTGACAACCTGGCACGACAGGGGAGCAACAAAAATCTTGCTACATAATGCTGGAGATAGAGAGCTGTGGAGAGCCATGATCGCCTAAGCCAGCTATCATGGCACCTGATGGTTTCTTCTTATTCTTTCGTTCACTTGAAACATGTCTACATCTGTAATTCTCCGTCCTGTCTGCCCACATGTGCACATGCAGTGTTGAAAGTCTTGAACTTTGTGTACATGTGACTGAGGAACCGGTTGTGTCCTGTTCTGATGTGTAGAATTACAACTTAATATATGTATACTTCATGAAATAAATAAAACAACTCCAAGTTATTGAATCATTGACGATGGTCCATATAAGCATTGCTTACAAATATAATTATATTTCTTACAAAATAACAAAATGTTGTATATTATAACGCATTAGGTTGCGTCTGTGGGTCTCACCGATGGTCCACTAGAGAAACCACCCATTCAACAGAAAACCTTAGTAGATGACACGCCGTTATATTGAGGCTCTCTTGTGGAAGCTTTGTAGCATGTCATCTATACAATTATAGACCGCCTCTGCGTAGAAGGCTCATTTAACAGGCATTGTACTAAGCCAAAAGTTGAAGTTTCCTGTGTATGAAAGGAAGCTCAGAAAAACCACCCCACTGCACATAGAAAGTAAGAGCTAACCGCTCACAATTCCTGCGGTTCTTAAACAAACAACAACAAACAAACCTGCCTGCATTATTTTTAAAGAGGATAAATCTTGTCATTATTAATATTTCAGCAATAACTCGAACATGTGTTGGAGAAAATGGTGTGTTTTTTCTATAACAAGTTATCGTATTTTGTAAGAATCGTGTATGTCCTCTTATGTTGTTGTTCGTCCATCACATGATGATGATGACCATTTGTTACATCCACTTTTGCAAATTCAATTTTAGTTATGTCCTTGATTATGTTTAGTTATGTTCGTAGATGGCTAATGAGCCCTATTCGAGCTGTAAAATTCCTTGGACAGTTTGGACATGGAATGTCCTCTTACAACTTGCAAGTAATACAATTTATGGCTTTGATATTTGTTTTCTAAATAAGAGAGCTCACACGATCAATTATAGAGTCGTTGTAAGCAGTTGTCGATAGGCTTACACTATGGGTAAATCACTCTTCATTTGAAAGACGTTCACATGCAATTTTATGTAACTTATCGATTAAATTAGGAATATTTGACTACAGTGTAAGCGTGGTGCATAGCCGCGAAGTTAGAACGCCGGGCTCCGGACTAAAACGTCCAGAGTACCATTCCGGATATGTGTGAATATCTTGTTTCTTGACATTCTATGGAACATGCATTACACATATTAGTGTCAATACACACACACATAACATCGTGTGATACAGCGAAACTTGTAGATATCCACACATAACATCGTGTGATACAGCGAAACTTGTAGATATCCACACATAACATCGTGTGATACAGCGAAACTTGTAGATATCCACACATGTATCTGTACATATCTAGATGTACTTACATAAAGCCAACATTGTGTGTGTGTTTGTGTTCCCATTTATTGCTTCCAGACACGAGAAAGTTACAACTTGCCACTAAACATTGATGTTGTGTTCCCCCTGTTATTGCTTCCAGACACGAGAAAGTTACAACTTGCCACTAAACATTGATGTTGTGTTCCCCCTGTTATTGCTTCCAGACACGAGAAAGTTACAACTTGCCACTAAACATTGATGTTGTGTTCCCCCTGTTATTGCTTCCAGACACGAGAAAGTTACAACTTGCCACTAAACATTGATGTTGTGCTCCCCCTGTTATTGCTTCCAGACACGAGAAAGTTACAACTTGCCACTAAACATTGATGTTGTGCTCCCCCTGTTATTGCTTCCAGACACGAGAAAGTTACAACTTGCCACTAAACATTGATGTTGTGTTCCCCCTGTTATTGCTTCCAGACACGAGAAAGTTACTACTTGCCACTAAACATTGATGTTGTGTTCCCCCTGTTATTGCTTCCAGACACGAGAAAGTTTCGTCTTAGCACTGTACTAAACATTGTTACGATATGTTTAGCAACTAATCATCACAACCAGGTGTTCGTGAGGACACTGATGACACAACCAGGTGTTCGTGAGGACACTGATGACACAACCAGATGTTCGTGAGGACACTGATGACACAACCAGATGTTCGTGAGGACACTGATGACACAACCAGATGTTCGTGAGGACACTGATGACACAACCAGATGTTCGTGAGGACACTGATGACACAACCAGATGTTCGTGAGGACACTGATGACACAACCAGATGTTCGTGAGGACACTGATGACACAACCAGATGTTCGTGAGGACACTGATGACACAACCAGGTGTTCGTGAGGACACTGATGACACAACCAGGTGTTCGTGAGGACACTGATGACACAACCAGATGTTCGTGAGGACACTGATGACACAACCAGATGTTCGTGAGGACACTGATGACACAACCAGATGTTCGTGAGGACACTGATGACACAACCAGATGTTCGTGAGGACACTGATGACACAACCAGATGTTCGTGAGGACACTGATGACACAACCAGGTGTTCGTGAGGACACTGATGACACAACCAGGTGTTCGTGAGGACACTGATGACACAACCAGGTGTTCGTGAGGACACTGATGACACAACCAGGTGTTCGTGAGGACACTGATGACACAACCAGGTGTTCGTGAGGACACTGATGACACAACCAGGTGTTCGTGAGGACACTGATGACACAACCAGGTGTTCGTGAGGACACTGATGACACAACCAGGTGTTCGTGAGGACACTGATGACACAACCAGATGTTCGTGAGGACACTGATGACACAACCAGGTGTTCGTGAGGACACTGATGACACAACCAGGTGTTCGTGACGACACTGATAACACAACCAGGTGTTCGTGAGGACACTGATGACACAACCAGGTGTTCGTGAGGACACTGATGACACAACCAGATGTTCGTGAGGACACTGATGACCCAATCAGTGTCGTTCCTACTGGTCTAGGTGATCGTTGATCTGGCAATTCTCTATTTTCAATATATTTTATCAGGATCTTTGTTGACTATTTCCCATACAGAGGTTTCACACTATCTAATAGTTTCTATTGTTGCAGCCCTGGATCTTTCATGATTTCTATCTTGCCTGTTGTAACTAAGTTCTCCAGATCTCCACATCTACGCCAGCAGCTAGTAGCATTTTATGTTTAATATATTAAGAAATATGTTTATAAATAAAGACAAATTATATTACTCAACAGTGCTAAAATATGTTTATCTGGCAATTCAAGAAATTATTGATACCAATGTCGTAGACTATGTACATTTTAGTAAATTAAAACAACGGTGTGAATTAATACTTTAAAAAATGTTAATGTAAAAAACTATGTGGATTTGTAATTAAGAAATACATTTCAAGCCCAGTTTTGTGGAGGAATGTTGTCGTAATGAAGTAACATATTTCAAGTCCAGATTTGTAGCGGAATGTTGTCGTAATGAAGTAACATATTTCAAGCTCAGTTTTGTGGAATGTTATTGGGCGCGTCTTGACTGTGAAGGTGCAATTCTCGTCGCATGCATTTGGAACGTTCAAATGAGAACTACTCAAGTCAATGATGGAAATGTATGCAGAATATATGAAATATGCATTACCCAGATTGATGTTCTTCAGGATTCCCCATCATTCCAAACATCACCAAAATCATCATCATCATGATCCGTGAGAGACTCCCTCCTTGCAAGAATAGAGACTTGACCATGCTGGTTGACAACAGTAGCATGACGTATGTGGTTGACAATCTTCTTCTTCTTATTTGTAATGTTGATTGTGGTTGGCCTATACATACATTTTTGGAAGAAAAGAAAAACAAAATAAAAATGAATCTAGGTGATATAATAACAAATAACGAACTATACAAAATATAGATACACATTACATTTATTTAAAACAATTATTTATCTCATGGTGGGGCTGAGTTAGTGTATAGAAGTGTTATTAAAATAATTATTTATCTCATGGTGGGGCTGAGTTAGTGTATAGAAGTGTTATTTAAAACAATTATTTATCTCATGGTGGCTGAGTTAGTGTATAGAAGTGTTATTAAAATAATTTTCTAGTGGTAAAACAAGAAGCAAACAAGAAAATATGAGATCAAGTAAAGTGATACCATTGCCTAAAACAAATCATTACAATGAAACACAAGCTGAGGCATCGTGTTGACTAAGACGCCGTCATCATGATAATGATGATGCTGTTCGTCCGTCGTGATCGACGATGACCAAAACTCAACCATAATAATAATAACAATAAATAATAAAATAATAAAGTTAATAGTGCGTTTTTAATGATAATAAAAAACCAATAGATAGACATGCATTTGTCTATAAAGTCATTGTGGTCCACCTACCCAAACTACCTCAGCCATACTGCATCATACACTCTGCTTCATTTTGTCACGAATGTAGTTTCCAGATAGAGCATTAATCAACACATTACTGGTACATGCGGGGGTTTTAATATATCAACTTGGAAAATAACGAGGTTGATTACCTCACACTATAGCTGTTACACTCTTTCATTTCTTTTCGCTATATACCCCTTTGTGTCTTGCAGTTTTAGAAGTACAAGAGTTCTCTGGAGATGACGTGTTCTGTGCTTCATATATGTTTATTTTCGTTGACTCCTTTATTTTATTTCTGCAATCCAAATCGTCTGCATGGTCTGCCCCTGGCTTTGTAACCATCGTGCTTGTAAAGTAATGTTTTTTTAAGGGCACTGTCTGATGGTAGTCGGGAAGCACGTGAAAACCACTTAATCTATTGTCTTCTGGTGTAATCCAGAACTGTAATTGTGTTTGTTAGTCTTCTGTATAATCTAGAATTGTAATTGTGTTTGTTAATTTTCTGTTTTCGTTTCTGATTTTATCTCTTATTGTTACTCCGAGAATTCTACATAGACAAATCATTTCTGTTGGAACAAGTTTTCTTGTGGATTCTGTTGCTAGTGTCCACGTTTGATATTGGTAGCATAGTGATGGTATGATGATCGTTTTTATATAGTACAGTTCTGGTGTTTACGTTCTATTTGTTTTTGAAAATAGGGAACATCTGTCCTAAGATCCGGTATGTTATGTTGCATCTATGTTGGATTTCATTGGTATTTGATATGATATGCTTCCAAGATCAATGAATTATTTCATTTGTTTAAGTTTTTTATCATCGATGAGAATAGTGGTGTTTCTGTCTATTTCTGAGATTGATATTAAATCGGTTTTTGTCTGTGTTTATCTTCATGTTCAAGTCCCTAATGTTGTGTGTGTGTAATCTATGTATATGTTGTTGTAGTTGTTATTTTATTGTTGACATTAATGCTTGATCGTCTGCAAAAGTAAGTTCACCCATGATGTTCTTTATGTTGTCTTCTTCATTATTGTTGGCAATCTTACATGTACAATCTCTATGTGTGATGAATAGCAAGGGAGAAAGAACACATTCTTGTCGCACGACAGAGAAAATGTGAAATTTATCTGAAAGCTATACACATGTTCTAACTGCACATTGACTACCTGTGTAACTACTCTTGCACAAGTGGATTAGGTGTTGTGGAAACCCATATTGTGATAGTATTTTCCACAGTTATTGTCTGTCTACTCTATCGAAGGCTTGTTCTTGGTCGACAAATGCGATACACATCTTACTTGTTTTCAGTTGTTTTCTGCTAGTTGTTTAAGTTTAAAAATGGCATCTGCACAGCTTTTATTCTTACCGAATCCAATTTGACTGTTGCTAAGCTCCTGTTCTATAAATAATCGTAATCTTATTTCTAGAATTCTGATGAAAATGTTTCCAGTGTGGCTTAAAAGTGAAATATCTCTGTACTATGTACATTTTCTTTTGCTGTCTTTTTTCTCCAGATAGGTATTATTACATCATTTGCCCAGTGTTAGAGTGTTTCTTGTGTATTCTATATTATATTAAACAGTCTGTGTAACCATTTTATTCTTATATCTGCTGCTGTGTTGATGAATTCTACTTGTATGTTATCGGGCAGTGGGCTTTTGTTGGATGGATCTGTTTGTATGGCATCTTTTTTTTCTGCTAGCAATATGTTTGGTTCTAACTCTTCCGTTATATTGTTTAATATGGTGTTGTCCAATCCCTCTTTTAGGTTTAGCAACTCTTTAAAATACTGTTACCCCCTTTCCATTATTCTTTCTTTTCTGGTAACAGATTATTTTTTCATTTTCATTACTTATTGTTTCGGTTGGTTCATTTTTGTCCTCCCTTTGACACACTAGATCGTTTAATTTACAATTCGCAAATTGTATAATTGTTCGTGGAACTCCACCTGCTCGGTCTTCTACCTTATTCCACCGTAACATTTTATATGGAGTGGGCTGAGAGCAATTGTTTTCGAAGATAATCCTCGTACATGTATTTATATGTTGGAAGAAATGACCATCCACATTCGTCGAATAACACTATTTACCATTTACAAGGTCTTCAATAATATGACGAGATATGACCAGACATGACCACGGTGGATATTTAGCACATCTTTTGTGATATATGATACATAAAAAACTGGCGAACAACCTTTATTTTTAATAGGTAAAATCCACTGCACACTGAAAGCGTATCTACGGCCTTGAGTTCAACACATTTTCTATACGGCCTATAATTACTTATCTGTATTTGTTTTACAATGTGTTCATTAAATGCTTTGTTTATTTGCAATTTGAGCGATCACTCTTTGGTCAGTTTGTTCGCTCTCCCATTCTCACAAATTATGTTTCTTCAACACAACCAACACCACTACATATTAATATATTGTTGATGTCTTGATAAAGACCTTTTGATTCAAACGTTGAATGTGATTTGTGTATTGTAAGTTTTATGATTTCTTGTATGCTCATCATTGCCCATTATTACCCACTAGTTTTAGCTATACTCTGTCGTGTCTCATTGAAACGATATATACACCTTTACGTAAGTCTACATATTACTAGGCCACCTCTAGCAAATGAGGATCAAAGTTAATGTGCTTGTGGATAAATAATCCAAACTTCTAAACGTATTTGAGGATTCTCATCACACAGATACCAGAATCTCCATCTGGATAAATAATGCAAACACCTGAACATATTTGAGGGACACAGAAAGCAGAGATCGCCAAATGTGACCAGATGATACAGTGCTCAGACATAAATTGTTTGTGTATGCGCTCTGATCTTGTAAGAACAGTAAACTTGTCCTGGCAAGATGTTGACACTAAAATGACTACAAAACTGAAAGCAGAAGAAGAATACGATTTCCTTGACTTTTTGAGTGCCATGAGACCCAGTGCAAGATAACATGCATGGTGTTAGCTGAAAGTTATTGATGAAGTTTATACTCGTACTTCCGGGATTGAATTTCCCTGGATTTATTTTATCTGGATTTTTGTTATATATATATATTCAAGCTAAGGAGGCGAGAGCGTGAGAAATGCACAGATCAAATCCCAGATCACCGACGTGTTTGCCAAAACGGCAACTCGTTTAGGAAGGTGTATCAACCCTGAGTCTAGTTCGACCGTCACCGTTACCCATCTCATGTGGATGAAATTATGTCTGTGATCTAGAGACACAAAGGGTGGTAATGGAATGGTCTTTCTACAGGAGGAACATCTCGCTGGCTGCAAATCGCCTCGTCAGAGTATAGATAAACAATGGGTGACCCAAGCAAACTATCAGCTAGTCTCACTCAGTAACGTGCACTCCTATGAATAGAAGGCCCCTCCAATAGACATTGCACCAAACTGGAAGGTAAAGTCTTCTGGGTATGAAAGAAGGCTCAGACACCTCCCCATTACACATAGGAAGTAAGAGCTAATCGTTCGTAATTCCTGGAGTTCTCAAACAAATAAACAATTCTTAGGTTCTTTCTATAGAATTTCATTTCGAATATAAATAATTTCGATCCTATTGCCCACGTCTCACAGCCGTATGTTGCCTTTGTTTCTATTACCCACGTCTCACAGCCGTATGTTGCCATTGTTTCTATTACCCACGTCTCACAGCCGTATGTTGCCTTTGTTTCTATTGCCCACGTCTCACAGCCGTATGTTGCCTTTGTTTCTATTGCCCACGTCTCACAGCCGTATGTTGCCTTTGTTTCTATTGCCCACGTCTCACAGCCGTATGTTGCCTTTGTTTCTATTGCCCACGTCTCACAGCCGTATGTTGCCATTGTTTCTATTACCCACGTCTCACAGCCGTATGTTGCCATTGTTTCTATTGCCCACGTCTCACAGCCGTATGTTGCCTTTGTTTCTATTACCCACGTCTCACAATCGTATGTTGCCTTTGTTTCTATTACCCACGTCTCACGGCCGTATGTTGCCTTTGTTTCTATTGCCCACGTCTCACAGCCGTATGTTGCCATTGGAAAGATATATCTTCTTAGTACTTCTAGCTGTTTATACATCTATACTGTTACAAAAAAAGAAAATACAACCATATTGCAGTATTAATGGACACCAAATTTCAAACGTGTTCCATTTTATTTTACAGAATTAATCTTTCAATCCTTGGCATTGAGCCTTTCAGATTTTAATATTGAAATTATGTTCATTAAATTTGGTTTGGACTTTTATTCTTTGCGATCGAGGCCTCCGTGTCAGTAAGGTGTATTGCTTCCTATGGCTTCTATCAGAGAACGACATCTCCGTGACATGGATCCTATTAGCCGTTGGAATCTGTTGTTGTGGGATGGCTGCCCACTCTTCCCTCAGTGGAAGAGACAACTGTCGGAGGTTACCTGGATCCTGGTCTCGTTGGCGCAGTCATATTTCGTGTTCATTTCATAATGTTCTATGTGGTTCATTTCTGATGCAAATTACTGGTCATGGATAGTTGTCAGCGTGGAACTGGGTGGTGAGTTGTGCCACATGTAGTTACGCTTTATCCTGCTGAAAGTCAAGCTTCGTGCAGCCAAAATTGGAAAGACGCATTGATGAACAATTTTAGCGATGTATCTTTCGACATTCAGGAGTCCTTAAATTTGCAACAGGTAACTTCTTCCTATAAAGTTATTCGCCACCCCCCTCCCCGTATCAGTACAACTCCACCACCATGTGGATGTGCCTCATCAACGATGTTCTATGGGCGTTTCGCTCACGGACTCTGCTGAAAAATCTATCGTGTCTATCGGGTCGCTGAAGCACACACACACACACACACACACAAGATTAATCACTAAACCAAACCATCACAAGTCATCCTCAACGGTTCATTGACGATGCTAGTTCGCCCATTGCAGTCGGATCTGGCGATGACGGTCCGTAAGAACAGGACCTCTATAGGGTATTCTAGCCCAATAACCAGCGTCGTGCAGTCTATTCCTGACCATTTATTCTACAATTCGACCAGCTGCTGACATTGAGTCGACTGTGTAAGACGCAGATGCATATCGACTCCTAAGGTGACGCAGCCATATTAAGCGTTCTTCCACAGGAGTTGTGACTCTTTGTCTTCCACAGGAGTTGTGACTCTTGGTCTTCCACAGGAGTTGTGACTCTTGGTCTTCCACTGCGCGGCCGTCTAATACTGAGCCAGTTTGTTTAAATCGCCACCAAAGGTGACTAATTGTGCTTCTTTTAAAATTGGTAGCGTATCCTATTCCAGATGTAGCCATCTACCCAACATTTTTTGGCTGTAGTGATTTTCTAGGAAATATAAATACATTCAGTAGTTTGTCATTGTATTCTGAACGGTCCGGATTCACAATTTCCTGTGGCGAGGATCGAACTCGGTAACATGGCCGTCACAGACGCGCTCTTTACCACAGAGCCTAACCACATTGTGCTTCTAACCACATTAAATTGTCTCCCAATACATTTTGTGATTGTCCGGTCTCTAAGGGTCCAATGACGATGTATGGTTGCTCTGTATTGAGGTGACTCCTACTTTCACATTGAATTATCATCTGAATTTATTCAAGGACGGTTAATCTTTTATAGGCATTCAATAATATGCTCAGAGAGTTTTTGCGTTCTTTAATATTCACGGGATTTTCGTGAAACTGTCACAAAATATTGCCAAAAGTATTGTTTTGTCCTTGAGCTCTTTCATGACTTCATGAATCATGAGGGGAGTATAATTCAGGTAACCACGAGAAGTTAATGACCAAGTGAACAAAGTCGATAAGTTGAATGATGTCCAATCAGTGAATACCTTTTATAAACCTAACTGCGAAAACGCTGTGTACCCATTTAAAAAAAAAATTTTAACGATATATTTGCATGTAACTTCAGACACGAATGCATGGTAAAGCAAAATAGATTAAACTGGTTACTAGAAACACTCACTGTACCTATGAATAAAAATATATATTAAAAAAGTATATTAAAAAATTACAATAAAACTACACAAGACAATTCTCAACATACGTTAAGTGTTTCTAGTAACCAGTTTAATTTATTTTGCTTTACCATTTGTTCGTTCGGTTACTGTGGCACCCTCAACTTTGTCGGACACCCTCCATTTGGTTATTTAGACACGGATGTACATGGATATACCAGCCTTCTGAATGTTGGTGAAGATTTGCAAAACATAAAGAAAACATGTGCAGACAACAACAAAATGTATAATAGGCCTATAGAAGTATGAACAAAAAAAGAGAGTAATCAATCTATATGAATAAGTAGAGAAATAATGAAAGATTAATAGAAAATTAAATTACAAGAAAAACAGAACAGTCAATAAGTAAGTTTGATGTTATAAACAGCAACCAAGCATGTAGAATATTGGGATGATAAAACGCTGGTACATACATGATAATTCTTCCATCTTGGAATGCAGCTTTCACTTCAGCTGAACATGTCGTCTGCCAATCTTCATCAAGTTTTGGAGAGAATTTTGTCAAGTGATCTTGTAATTGTTGTCTGATGTTGTATAAACCTGGAAGTTCAGTGTCGCATGTATCACGTGATCTCGCTGATGGAACAGTAGGATATGGCACCGAATCTGAGCACGTATCTCCAGTGTCTTTAACTGATGTCTTAGATGTCAGAGCTGATGTCTCAGATGTCAGAGCTGATTTCTCAGATGTCAGAGCTGATGTCTCAGATGTCAGAGCGTATAAATTCGTTATTCCTGCTTCATCATGATCTGATAAAAACAGGTTATAACAATTAGTTCTATTTCTGTAATTGACACTTTTCTTTAGAAGCAATATTTATTTCTCCCTCTCTCTCTCTTTATCTTTCTCTCTTTCTCTCTCTCTCTCTCTCACACATACACACACACATACAATATTACAATAATTATTAGAAATATCTCAGATTATGAGAAATATCTCAGATTATTAGAAATATCTCAGATTATGAGAAATATCTCAGATTGCATGTGAATATCTCAGATTATGAGAAATATCTCAGATATCATGTGAATATCTCAAATTATGAGAAATATCTCAGATTATGAGAAATATCTCAGATTATTAGAAATATCTCAGATTATGAGAAATATCTCAGATTATGAGAAATATCTCAGATTATGAGAAATATCTCAGATTATGAGAAATATCTCAGATTATGAGAAATATCTCAGATTATTAGAAATATCTCAGATTATTAGAAATATCTCAGATTATTAGAAATATCTCAGATTATTAGAAATATCTCAGATTATTAGAAATATCTCAGATTGCATGTGAATATCTCAAATTATTAGAAATATCTCAGATTATGAGAAATATCTCAGATTATGAGAAATATCTCAGATTGCATGTGAATATTAATTTTCTTAATGATCTTTATATTTCATGGAGATATTTTGTGGAATTTATTGTTTGTTCTGACGACAGTCAGCCATGAATGTAAGATGTGTCACTGGAGAAACAACGACAGTTATATAAAGAGAATTATTACAACTATATTATCATCTTCTTCTGTGCTATCTCCCACACTCCTACTGATCTGAAGGAGAACGTTGTGTTGCAGTTTACAGCTTAGCTGCGATATGCGTTTTTCAGTCTGACAATCCTACTTCACCATGGTTGTTTCTGAGTCAATTTATTCCTTTACGATATGGAACAGTCATTTTATCCCAACTCATCCTTTGTCACTCATACGACATACTTGGCAGGTAACAATGTTGCTATTAATTTCTTTCCATTCTTGCTCAGATAACATAACAAGTGAAATATCTTGTATTTGAGAATACAAACAATAAGGCATTTATAACATGATCCTATACCAACTTGCGTATTTCTTTCAATTCGTTTTGTTCAGTTAGTATGACACATGAGATAATATTTTATTCAGTTAGTATGAAACATGACACAACAACAATAGCTGGGTTCATTCATGGCAACTCATTGTTACAAATGGTAACTAATAACAACAATACAATCTTATAAGAGTTACCGTTATTTGAAGCTCTAGTTTCGGATGACAAGATCTCGTTTTCTATTACAGGAAATGTGACACTTTTAGTTTCTGTATAACTAATTGATGTGGTAGTGGAAGCTGGACTTTTGCCCCATCTTGTTTTATTTGTTACAGAGTACATCCACTTTCGTATTCCACTTAAACTGCTCTTATGTTTAACGTTAGTGTTCATTCTATTATACACATCTTGCAGAACAGGCGATATATCAATATCTTCTTTTCTCACATTAGCTCCAGCTTCGAGAAGAATGTCCACAATTTCTTTATAACCATTCCGAGCACTCACATGTAGCGGTGTGTTATTATATTCATTTGTAACATTAACATTAGCTCCAGCTTTGAGAAGAATTTCAACAATTTCTCTATGGCCTTTACAAGCACTAAAATGTAGTGGAGTTTCACAATGACTATTTGTGGCATCAACATCAGCTCCATTTTTTAGAAGAATTTCTATAATTTCTTTATGACCATTTAGAGCACTAAAATGTAGTGGAGTGTTCAAATTGATGTCTTTAGCTTCAACATTAGCTCCAGCTTTGAGAAGAATTTTAACAATTTCTACATAACCATCAGTAGCACTAAAATGTAGCGCAGTGTAACTATATTCATTTTTATCGTGAACAGTAGCTCCAGCTTTGAGAAGAATTTCAACTGTTTCTGTATGACCATACCTAGCACTAAAATGTAGTGGAGTGTCACTAAATTTATTTTTAGCATCGACAGTAGCACCAGCTTTGAGAAGAAGCTCTACAATTTCTTTATATCCATCTTTAGCACTCAAATGTAGTGGAGTGTTCAAATTGATGTCTTTAGCATCGACATTAGCTCCAGCTTTGAGAAGAATTTCAACTGTTTCTGTATGACCATACCTAGCACTAAAATGTAGTGGAGTGTCACTAAATTTATTTTTAGCATCGACAGTAGCACCAGCTTTGAGAAGAAGCTCTACAATTTCTTTATATCCATCTTTAGCACTCAAATGTAGTGGAGTGTTCAAATTGATGTCTTTAGCTTCAACATTAGCTCCAGCTTTGAGAAGAATTTTAACAATTTCTACATAACCATTATTAGCACTAAAATGTAGCGCAGTGTAACTATATTCATTTTCATCGTCAACATGAGCTCCAGCTTTGAGAAATATGTCAACAAGTTCTAGATCTCCAATCTCAGAACTCAAGTGAAGTAAAGTTTTGTTCGATCTTGTTCTCTCATTAACAAGTTCTCTAGCGATGAGAAGAATATCAATATTGTCTTCATGACCAGTCTCAGCTTCCACAAGTAACGATCTGTCCTTACAGTAAACAGCAGCATCAACAGAAGATGGGACATTTTTATTTGAGAATACATGACGATATAGAACAGCTTGTTGTCTTTTATCTAATTTATCAATGCCAGCAACTTGTAATAATTGAAGTAATCTTACACCAATGGTGATCTCTTCTTTCACTTTGATTTGTGAAATTGTTTTGATCAACAAATCATCCATTTGGTCAATTCCAGAATATCTGTAAAATTATGAAAACAAACATATAGTAATTCCTTTTTATTTATAAAATGTAGTTCAAAATTAAATTAATTTTTTAATTGTATACAGTCTTCATCTACGGAGAATATAAAGTTAAATTCTAACATAGGCCTATGTAAAAGTTACAATGTTTTCATTCCGACTAATAGTTATTTCCCGTCGAAAGACAAGTGGGAAACCACAGCTGCATCATTCCTAGAGTATACTGTATCATGATGACACAGACATCATTCCTAGAGTATACTGTATCATGATGACACAGACATCATTCCTAGAGTATACTGTATCATGATGACACAGCCATCATTCCTAGAGTATACTGTATCATGATGACACAGACATCATTCCTAGAGTATACTGTATCATGATGGCACAGACATCATTCC
This sequence comes from Meghimatium bilineatum, assembly GCA_034231615.1. Taxonomy (NCBI): domain Eukaryota; kingdom Metazoa; phylum Mollusca; class Gastropoda; order Stylommatophora; family Philomycidae; genus Meghimatium; species Meghimatium bilineatum. The sequence continues at coordinate 85,937,507 of CM067319.1, forward strand.
TAGAGTATACTGTATCATGATGACACAGACATCATTCCTAGAGTATACTGTATCATGATGACACAGCCATCATTCTGGTCACTGTACGCAATAACCCTATGCAACTAGCAATATATAATGTGAGAACAGTGACAGAATTAGGTTAATTTTTAAATTATGAAACATCCAAATAGAACTGAGGAGAATGAAGATGGACATCCTTGAATTTTGTGAAATGAGATGGTTAGCAGTAGGGTAGTTTAGCATCGAAAGATTTCAAAATAATGTACTATGTGAGGAGAGTAGCATAGAAATAGGTGTAATGTTAAACACGAAGAGGGTACAATCTGTAAAGGGGTTCTGGAACACCATCAGGGAGGGTTGTGCTAGTTGAATTCTAGCCGCAGTCATCAACCCAGGATGTTATTTTTATTTTCTAGGCAATTTAAATAAATTCAGTAGTTTATTATTGATTTCCTAACGGTTCGGTTTAACAATTGACTGTTGCAGGATTCACGCCCGTTACACTGGCCGTCACACCATGCCGTCACACCATGCCGTCACAGAGCCGGACAAAACAATTCTAGACATATTTAAACACAGCTACGAGACTGGTCAAGTATCACGAGGTAAACATTGTCATGTTGTATGTCTACACATATTTAAACACAGCTACGAGACTGGTCAAGTATCACGAGGTAAACATTGTCATGTAGGATTTGTACACATATGTGGGACAGGATAAGATATTGATGTCACTGATAGATTTGTACACATATGTGGGACAGGATAAGATATTGATGTCACTGATAGATTTGGCTTAGGAATCAGAAATGAAAGTGCGGAGATACTACTGGACTGGGCTAGAAGTAAAAGAAAATATATGATTCTATCAACTTTCTAGACGACTATGGACATGCAGAAGCCCAGATAACAAGATTTAAAAACTCATTTGTTAAAACACGCGCAATTGCAGACTACAATAGCAACCATGTTCCTGTTGTGGTAAAGTTAAAATTTAAAAAAAATAGCAATTACCAGTAAAGATAATATCTCAGATGTAAATATATTAACAAAGAACAAATATTTACAAGAGCAGTACAATATAGCAATACACAATGGTCCCGTAGTCGTAACCTTCGATAACAGTTACCATGTTGTTCCGACAGGCCGATTTTGTGTTTGAACTAGTTGCAGAAATGGCGTGGATGGACGGAACAACAAAGAAACCTAACACAAGGGCCAGAGTTGTGCCCTGATGTCGACGTCTGTTTCGACAGCATTAGACTCGAAACACCATCGAGTTGGATGGCTGCTGGAATAGATGGCGGAGCATTTATAGGAATACCCCCCGAGCTGTGATGCCAGTTTCTAATCAAGAATCAAGAATACACAATGGTACATTGACATATAGGAAATAGAAACTGTTGATGAACAGCGGATGATGTTAACATAATCTATACAGCAAACATTTGCAGAGACCATACCACCTAAGAAACATCTATAGCAAATAAAGACAATATGACAGAAGATATCTTAAAGTGTATGGTATATAGAATATAGCTGAATGCAAGCTCTGCAGAATACAACAGGATAAATACATAAATTAAACATAAACGGAATACGGCTAAAGAGGACTGGTTAAATGAAAAATGTGGTGAAATATAAAAATATCACCTTCATGGAAACACAAGGTATACACAAACAAATTAATTAATTAACAAGTAGACCTCAATCTCACAAGACTGGATGTCTGATGTCAAAGCAAGGGCATATGTTAATATGAGAAAAGGAAATCATGCATCGTTGGGAAGAATACATTTAAAAACTTTACAAAAATAGTAGAAATGACATACAGACATACAGTGCAACACTGAAGGCCTCCGCGTATTAACATCAGAGATGAAAGAAGCTGTACAACACTTGAAATACAATAAATCTCCAGGAACAGATAATATTACAATAGAAGAATTAGAAGTGCTGGGGGAGTATGGCATAGAAATGATCACCAAATGCTAAATGACATCTATAACAATATGGCGATATACCATCTGATTTATTGAAATCAATATTCATTTCCTTACCGAAGAAACCTGGTGCAGTAGAATGTGAAGATCACCGAACAATCAGCCTTGTGAACCAGATGACCAAGATCCTACTTCGTATAATCATGAGACGAATAAGAGGAAAATTACAAGCAGAAATTGCAGAAGATTAATGTGTACACAAGTAGATGAATGTGTACACAAGTAGATTAATGTGTACACAAGTAGATTAATGTGTACACAAGTAGATGAATGTGTACACAAGTAGATTAATGTGTACACAAGTAGATTAATGTGTACAAAAGTAGATTAATGTGTACACAAGTAGATGAATGTGTACACAAGTAGATTAATGTGTACACAAGTAGATTAATGTGTACACAAGTAGATTAATGTGTACATAAGTAGATTTATGTGTACATAAGTAGATTAATGTGTACATAAGTAGATTTATGTGTACACAAGTAGATTAATGTGTACACAAGTAGATTAATGTGTACATAAGTAGATTAATGTGTACATAAGTAGATTAATGTGTACATAAGTAGATTAATGTGTACACAAGTATATTAATGTGTACATAAGTAGATTAATGTGTACATAAGTAGATTTATGTGTACACAAGTATATTAATGTGTACATAAGTAGATTAATGTGTACATAAGTAGATTTATGTGTACACAAGTATATTAATGCGTACATAAGTATATTAATGTGTACATAAGTAGATTTATGTGTACACAAGTAGATTAATGTGTACACAAGTAGATTAATGAGTACACAAGTAGATTAATGTGTACATAAGTAGATTAATGTGTACACAAGTAGATTAATGTGTACACAAGTATAATACACGTTATGTCGTAGTTTTACGAAAAGCATCAGACTATTACACTATGTGAACACAATCATACAAATAACAATATACATGACATTTTCAGCGTTTCAACCGTAAGATATTTATCATTAAAATATAAAATAAACAGTGAACAAACAATAAAAGCAGTTTGTTTGTTTTGCGTTCGCTCCATTGTAACCAGCACGGATATCTGTGCGATTTCCGCCGGGAACGTGATTACGTTGTGCCACCGTTATGCGCCTTGTAGGCCTAGCACATCCGATTTCGGCATGCCTTGACAATTCGGGTGGGCTACCCTAGCCTGTGACAGTCTTCCTATCTGTCGCCAGGCACGCGTGTTTGTGGTGACTTTTGACCAGAAGAATTTTGCTCACGTCTGTCTCGCACGAAGTGTTCCACTGTCTATGAACTCGTCTCGTGTAATTGGACGTACTGTGCCTGTGCCCATCGGGTACTGAACCGTTTATAATCCGTGAGCCTAGTTCCTTAAGAGGAAGAACTCAACAGAAGAGTTGGACTCTGGCTCTTTCGCTCTCTTAGCCGAAGTGTCATTCACCGACATCGTGAACCCCTCGCCCAAGTTCGAGTCTCACATCACGCGTTTGAGAGCAAGGCGTTCTCGAGCTGAGCGACCTTGTCCCTTTTGTGCCTGATCCCATCAGGTACTGAACCCTGTCTCTCTGCAAGTGTATTTCCGGTATAGGAGAACCTGACAGTAGAGTTGGGCCAGGACTGCCCTCTTTGTCCCTTTTTTACCTGAGCCTATCTGTTACGGCACCCTTTCTCTTTGCGAGCATGTTTCCGGTATAGGAAGACACGACATTAGAATTAGGTCAGGTCTTTTTGCTTTGCTAGACGCTCATTATTGGGTATGGGTCTCTGCCTATAAGGAAATCAGGTAACTAGAAGCTCGTCGCGAGCTATCAGAGCTTGTAGTTCCCATTTCCGTAATAGTTTCCAATTTCTATTTGCAGTTCGCGCTGCCCTCTAGCGCTGTTCTGCCCTTTCATTTTTTCATTGTCCTCAGTATGAAATATATCTGTCTTTCGCCATGCATCCAACTTTTCATGTTTTTTTTTATTCGCCGCCCCTCCAATGTTCGGACTAAACTAACTAGCTTCACTGTATGTCGACAGTGTCGCTGTATGTGGTGTTTCTGGTGGTGTCAGAGATATTGTCTGTCTTTTAAGCATTCAAATCTCTTTCCATCTGCTACCTCCACATTCTCGGACACGATCCCCAAATGATTTGGCTAGAATCAGCTCGAGCTGCTGTATTTCTGTTTCCGACTACCACTCTTTAAACATAGATAGATTCCTTATCCCGGAACTACGCTACGCAGACGATACAGTGCTTCTTTCAAACGATATAAAGGGATTGGAACAGCTAATCAAGAACACAAAGAAATATATCGAAGCATAAAACCTGTATTTAAACACGCAAAAAAACAAAAATCATGTCAACAGATATAACAACACAACAACCAAAAATCAGAATAAACAATACCGAGATAAAATGTGTGGATAAATTTCAATACTTAGGAGCAAACATCAACGGTGCAGGGGACTGCATGGCAGAAATAAGGAAGAGATTGGTAATGGCATATTGCAAAATAACACGGCTGAAAAACATGGAAAAATAACAAAATAGAAACGGAAGTGCTAATGTTACGAACTTTTATTTTTCTGGTTGCAACATACGGCTGTGAAACATGGACTATAAGTAAAACAGCGGCAAAGAAGATCAACGCCTTCGAGCTGAAATGCTACAGGAAGATACTTAGAATATCATGGAAGGATAAAATCAGAAAATCAGATATTATAAAAGCAATGAAGATTCCAGAGTGTTGGTTACTAAACACAATAACAAAAAGAAAACTACACCTGTTTGGTCATATATAAAGAGACACAACTGTTTAGAAAGACAAATAATAGAGGGAAGAGTACCTTGGAGGAGGAGGAAGGGCAGACCAAGAAGACTTTGGACTGACGACATTAATGATAACATGAATACATCGCTAGAAAATGCAAGCCACATCGCCCAAGACAGAGAGAAGTTCAGAGAGTTCATTGGGAAGACAACGTTCTGGAAGGAATACGTCACATGACACATCAGGGGGAGATCATTTATAGACACCAAGCCAAGCCGATGAAAGGATACTGTCAGGGAACGAGTGTCTACAAAAGAAATCAACAAAAGAAATTATTTCAGAGCATTTATCAAGAAAGTCATCATCACTTCATAAGCGACGAAGACGCTGGGATGAAGTAAATATTTTTCTACTCTTTGCAGTTCTTGTCTCTTGTCTGGGAGGTGATAACTGTCTTTTATTTTATTGACGTTGCTGAGGACTGACTCTTGTTTTATTCTGTGGTTTGTTTGATAGTTTTCTACAAGTTGTTCATTTGGGTGGTTTTTGTTCATTCTTTTGCTTCTTTCATAAGCCTCCAATGCAGCCATATCTGTCCGTATCTGAAGGGGTTCTACATTTCTATATATTTCATATGCAACAATTGGTATAGAACTCAATGTTCTACTATTAAGGCGTAGGGCATTGCTCTGCGCTCTGTTTCAGCTCTCATGAAAAAAAAACACAATCCATCTCATTTGAAGACACGGGTACTGCTCTCCTGAAAAAAACACAGTCCATCTCATATGAAGACACAGTCCATCTCATTTGAAGACACAGCAAATCTCATTTGAAGACACGGGCGCTGCTCTCCTGAAAAGACACGGTCCTGCTCATTGGAAAAGACAAGTTCTATGTGTTTCGTCTTGTTTTATTGTGTATGTTAGAATAACGTTGATCGTTGTCACGGGACGTTTGATTTCACTGTACAACTCTCACTGGCAGCCTGCTGTTTCATGATACAGTATTTGGTTGTTTGCACCACATCAAGTAATACATATATTTGTCATCATGTTTGTTTACCACATCAAGTAATACATATATTCCTTTTCATTTTGATCCTATTACTTAAGAAGCATTGAGGAACATCAGTTACAGCCGGGATTTGAGTTACTGCATCTCAGCTAACACTGATTTACCTCTAATTTTGAGTCACTATTTTTGTCTAATTACACCACATCTGAATCATAAGGAAAAGATATAATCTATGGTACTATCTGAAACTATTAACATTATTATCAATGTGTATAGGAATATGTTAATTATACTTACAAAAGACGATTACTGATATTCAATGGTTCGAGTTAGTCAGTACAATTGTTGTACATTTATCAGCGAGCTCCGGTTACAAAATGGCGAAGGAATGTCTGATAACAACGGGAATTTCCATAGCTGATATAAATCACCAAGCCTATTTAATATCTACACAGAGAATATCTTTAAAAATATAGAAGAAATACCAGGACTCAAGATCAATGGGAAAATAATAAACAACATTAGATATGCAGATGACACTGTTCTTTTAGCAGAAAGTGAACATGAACTACAAAGACTAATAGATCAAGTCAATAAATCAAGTAATGAATATGGACTGGATATAAACATTCAAAAAACAAAAACCATGATAATCAGCAAAGACACAGAAGAACAGGAGGTAAACATAAGCATACAGGGAGAGAAACTACAACAAGTAAAACAGTATCAATATCTTGGACACATAGTCACAAATGATGGCAGATGTGAAACAGAAGTTAAAAGGAGAATATGAATGGCTAAGGGTACCTTCAATGACATGAGGAAATTATTAATATCTAAACAAATTACAAACAAGTTAAAAATGAGAATTATAAAATGCTACATCTATTCCATATTAATGTATGGCTCAGAAACATGGACACTAAATAAACAATTAGAAGACAAAACTGATGCCTTTGAGATGTGGGTATATAGAAGAATAGGGAGAACATCATGGAAAGAGAAGAAAACAAATAAAGAGGTGCTAAAGACACTTAATATGAAGAAAGAACTACTAAGAGAAATAAAGATCAGGCAAATAAAATACTTTGGACACATTAAAAGACATGACACCCTATTGTAGACCTTACTTGAGGGTAAAGTCAAAGGGAAGCGAACAAGAAGTAGGCAGAGATACAAGTGGGAGAGTAACATTACACGATGGACAGGTTACAGTCTAGCAGAGTGCACCACCAAGACAAGAGACAGGAGATGTTGGAGATACGTTGCAGCCAACCTTCGTTGCGGAGACGGCAATTGATGATGATGATATAAATCTACTATCTTATCTATGATTTTGGTGCAATAGTATAATAGGATGGACACGGACCTCGGTGGGTAGCGTACTATATTTTAAGTGGTCCTGGGTTCATTCCCCAGTTGAGGTAAACCTTTTTTTTTTAAACAGAAATGACTTCCGGCTCGACCCTGCTTTATTTTGGTATAGGATCAGTCCGGGAAGTAAAGACTGCGAGGGAGACGAGATGACTACCGCCCTCATATAGCAGAACCTGTGAAATATGATATCACTAACATTGTAACAGTCACGTAACAGACATAGGCTAGATGACGTGATAGATCTAGGCTGTGATAGGGAAAATGTTAGTCAGAGTTTAGCAGCTGCTGATTTACAGATACGAAGAACATATAATTATTTCCCCTGCCTGGCGTAGATCACAAGGCAACACACAAAAATCATCACAGATAATTTTATATGGGTTTTGTAGTATTTGGTTAGCTGATTTCAAATCTGTCTTTAGTTTTTTTCTACCACGTAACATTTTTTTGTAATAGCTAATTATAATATCTTTCAACAGTGGTTATGACCACAAATCGAGTACAATGTTTTATTTAGATTGGTATCGATACTTTATTACTGGCTGTTACAATTTTGTTCAGTTTCAGGTCACGTGATTTAGTATCGATGCTACCATTTTTGTGTATTCGATAGGATAGTAAATCCATTTATACACGTGTGGTGTTTGCTTAAAGTAATTACGACAAGTATATTATGAGATTTCGTTGTTTTGTACTTTCTTTTATTTTAAAGGTTGCAAAAACCTTGCATTTGTGTACTTGATAACTTATTTTGTGTACTTATTAACTTATTATCATGCCTAGAAGATGCATCAATCATCCAAACTGTTTCTGTTTTGTGTGTGGTTCATTTGTGACGAAATCACAGCGGCGCACAATTTCAGATGATCTAAAGAAGATATACATATTGTATTTTGGCTGTCCACTGGGTGATCAGGATAAATCTTGGGCTCCACATATCATATGTACCAGTTGTTCAAGCGGACTACGTGACTGGCTAAATGGCCGCAAGGCAGCTATGCCATTTGCAATTCCAATGTTATGGAGGGAACCGCGAGACCATGTCAATGATTGCTACTTTTGTCTGGTGAACACAAATGGATTCTCTGCTAAAAATAAACAGAACATTGTATATCCTAGCTTAGATTCTGCCATCAGGCCTGTTCCACATGACGATTCATTGCCTATTCCTTTACCTCCTTCTGGTGGACTCGTATCTATGCAAGATGGGGAGGAATGCAGTGAAAATACACTGAAGGTTTCAAACAGTCTCTGTCAGGAGCTGAGCTAGAAGCCTGGGAGGCATTCAAGTGGGTCTGTGAAAACTTTCTTGGTAATCATAAGTCCCCTACGTACAGGGAAGGAGTTCAGCGTCTAATAGATTCTTACCAGAACCTTGGCTGTCGCATGTCATTAAAAGTGCACTTCTTGCACTCCCATGTAGATTTCTTCCCAGAAAATCTTGGTATGGTGAGTGAAGAGCAAGGAGAACGTTTTCACCAGGACATTCAGTTAATGGAGCGCCGTTATCAAGGTTTGTGGAGTGAGAGTATGATGGCCGACTTCTGCTGGATGCTATTCCGTGATAATCCAGGCGAAGAATATAACAGAAAATCAAATTCCAAGCATTTTTGAAGAAACATTCTACATATCTATGCTGTGATGTGAGTATATTTGATTTAGTCTAGAAGATGTGAATCATTTGCTTAATTGATGTTTGCGATTCTCGAAAAAATACAGCCAAGTTCAGTGAAAACTAACATCACTCATAACTTTAAAACTTGACGTGATAGAAAAAAACTGATACCAGATCTGAAATCAGCGCCAAAAAATCCTTTAGAAAAGTGTATTTTGGTTTCAGATGATTAAAAAAAGTTTTATTTTGTTGCCTTGTGAGTTGTGTATAGTCGATTAGGGCATTTTGATCTAAGTATGATTACATGTTTGGGACGGTCAAGATTTCACGAGAAGTGGCTAGACCAATTTAAGAGATAATTACTGGTAGCATAATACAGTTACATTGTGGCTAAAACGTTATATTTAGACAAGACAATCATATAGGGAAAATATCTGTTTACAAGATTTTGTAGCTAAATTATCTAGAACTTGTCTGTGTGTTCGAAAAGTAGACATTGTAACTCGTGAAAAGTAGGGAGAGCCGAGGACAAATTCTGCGATAACTCAATTGCGTTGTATATAGGTAAATAAGCTTACTGGTAGAAACATAATTGAGTAACACATTCAAATCCTAAACGTGAACATCAGTCAAGATGTAACTTTGAAACAGGGACGGACAATGGCCTTTTTGAAATCTTTCAACAAAAAAACTGCAGCCCAGAAACATAGTAGGACTTCACACATTGAACTCAAGAGGAGGAACAAGTTGTTCAATTGTACAGACAGGAAGGAACACAGATGTGTGTGACATTCCTACAGAACAGTGGATTAGTTTGTGTGCCTAGGAACTAGTAATATAACAGATGTAGCAGTGGATTAGTTTGTGTGCCTAGGAACTAGTAATATAACAGATGTAGCAGTGGATTAGTTTGTGTGCCTAGGAACTAGTAATATAACAGATGTAGCAGTGTGTAGCAGTGTGTAGGGAAATAGTCTCAGTGCATAGAATAGGATTGAGAATTCGAGCATAGCCAACGGAACAACTGCTTTTATAGGACACAACTGATGAAATTAGTGAAGATAACCAAGAAGTTTGTGAATAATAGTGACATATATGTAAGCGGAGGACGAAAACTTGAGGACAGAACATAGAGAAACATGGCCATATTGTAATCCACAAGAGAAACAGAAATGTAAACTTATTGGAGAATTTATAGTACAACTGAAGAAATAGGAAACTTTAAAAGTGGTTGATAGGTTGATTCCAAGTGTAGAGCTTATTCTGTATTCTGATTTGAACACGTACCTATAAGATTTGTGTTTATAGTAGATATGTTAGAGACACACCAAACTATTGAACCAGCTGTCGGAGCAAACTGGAACGAGAACCAACACAGTGGTTGGGACTTCAGGGGTTTGATCTATTGAAGTTATGTACACCGGATCTATAAAATAAAATTGTTGACAAGTTTATTTGTGAGGAAGTAATAACAGGCCTTATGAGAAAGACTAGATTAAAAGGATACTCCAAAACATGAAGATTTGGACTTATAAACCCCATCTAGGGAAAATACAACATAATAGGCAGACACAAGTGACTGAACATTAGGTGTGTAAAACTATAGGTGTGTAGAACTATAGGTGTGTAAAACTATAGGTGTGTAGAACTAAGGACATAGTTTTGATGTGAATAGACAGTGTGTAGAGGGATAAAACATAGTTAAAACAAGATATACATTTGATAAACTATTTACCTAGAACGACTAGTACAAACCAAAGGAGCTTACTAAACATGTGTGCAACTGAGTTATGTGTAGAGTAGAAAATACTGAATAGAGAATATAACTTGCATAGGGACATGGTGCAACTTCAGAGTGTTGTTATGGCTGTGATGTCTGAACTAACAGGCAACCTGCGCCATATCTAGCCTAGAAGGTTAGTAGCGAGTCATAGGGTTGGTTAGGTTGGTTGGTTACTGATCCAGTTCCAGAAGTCTCAATCTGTAGAACACGATTTTCCGGCTGAACCTGAAACCAGTGCCAGAAGCTAGACGACGAAGAATGAACTTTTATTCCCATCAATCAATCAATAAACCCATAACCCTTCAGGGTCGTAGGGGTACCACATTGGAAGCTTCAGCACACAGAGTCCTCCAGCGAATTATATCCTCAGCGATGCGGATGAGTGTGGAAATATCTAGCCCTGTCCATTCCTTGATGTTGTATGTCCATGTCTTTATTTGTCCTCCTCTGCTTCTTCCACCCTCGACAGTTCCCTGCAGTATTGTTTTTGACAAGGAATCGTGCCTGCATACATGTCCGAACCATGCTAGTTTTCGTCGTTTCACTATTGAAAGCAATGGCTCCTGAACACCTGCACACATCTCTACTTTATTTCTTACGTACACATTGGTCTTATGTTTCCTATAGGAAATTCGTAGAATTCTTCTGTAGTATTTGTACTCGAAAGCCTGTAATCTTCTCTCCATATCCGCAGTGAGTGTCCAACTCTCACAACCATACAACACAACAGAAAGCACCAGCGACTTATACAGTTTGATTTTCACTCCAACACAGTTAGCCTTAACAAGGACGCTAAAGCCATCTCCAGCCTTATTTTTAGTTCTGCTTTACATTTACCATCGCTGCATATACTGGATCCGAGGTATTTGAAAGTATTCACCTCCTCAAGCTTATGTCCATTCATCATGATATTAGTCTGGTTTTCTGTGTCTCTGCTGTTTACCAAGATTTTGCTCTTATCTGTATTGATTTCCATTCCGTACTTGCTGGTAACTTTTTCCAACTTTGCTGTTAATTCTTGCAATGATTGTTCTGACCCAGCTATAAGATAAATATCATCAGCGAAACGCAAGTTGCAAATAGAGCGACATCCGATCGATATAGACGTGTTGTAATCATGTAATGGCTCTTGTATGATGTGCTCTAAGTATATGTTAAAAAGTACTGGGGACATTATGCATCCTTGTCGAACTCCCACAGTTGTTTTGAAGAACTCTCCAATTGTATTGTATGACAAGACAGCACTATTTGCATTTTTGTACAGAGCTTCAATAATGTCTATAATTGTGGTATCTAAATTATATTTCCTCAGTATGTGCCACAATATCTTCCCATCAATACTCACTGAGAGTTAACTAAAGTTTTATACAATCAAATCTAGAACCGGCAGTGACGAGAATTCCCTTGAACTAAATAACATTTATTTATTTTCTTATGTTCGTTTCTCTTCTGACCGCATTTATAATCTATTCTTATTTGATATTTTTGAATATTAATTTTGAATATGTTAGGTCATTCTAGTGTCTTCTTGATAATATAGTCTTCATTCTTCTGTACCCACCACCACTCTTCTTCGACTTGCTGAACGTATGCTGACACTCCATTCTTCTTGATTCGTTGGACACTTGATCAGGTCAGTGTCGCTGCTATGGGTAATAATATAGGGCATAGTTGCGCTTGCTTTTTCATGGGACATTTGAAACATTAAATTTGGGAGACATGACGGCCCTTTTCATTGGACATTTGGAACATCAAATTTGGGAGACATGACGGCCCTTTTCATTGGACATTTGGAACATCAAATTTGGGAAATAATAATTTCCATTTCTTGTTCATATTTACATTGATAATGCTATAGAAATTAATGACATGTTTGAATCGGAAATGTCACGTGTCATCAACTTATTCATCGATTTTAGCCTTGATACTCAATTAGCATCTCACGTGTGAGAGCATTAATTTCTTTCGAAGAAGCTCATGGCTTCTAAAAAAGGGGCTCAAAGACAGTGTCCTTGCAGCGCCATGCTTCATGTCAGTACATTCTCTCGCCATGAACTCTGACTAATTCTTCTTCTTCTGGTAGAGTTTAACTTTTCTTCACTGTAAATTCTCTCGCCATGATATCCGGACTAATACTTGATTAATACGTGACTAATACTTGACTAATATTTCCTCTTCTGGTAGAGTTAAACTTGTCCTCACTGCTCATCCCCATAACTGTACTGTCGGTTGAATCTTGCTCAAATATATTCACATCTCCGACCACTTGCTCCAACTCATGTCATATTAGAAGAAATTTCTCTGGTTATCTATATTCATGACAAAGACCTTAATGGCATCATCGTCCACAATCACATCCGGGTCATCGTTTGAGGCCGTGTTGACACGGTTCATTGCATACACCGACGTTATTACACATGTTCTTATGTAGGGAAGATCCGCTCCGTTTCATTTACTAATTCCACTTTTACTATCGACGATATTACATCCGAGACATTTACCTTATCACGTGAAAACAATCTGAGAAGAAATATGTCAGTGAAATGGTAAAAGACGACGTGATCGTTTCAGTCAAATCCTCATTCCAAAACCCCACAGAAAAGCTACTTATGTCACTTATACATTTCAATGGCGCTGTTGATCATGCTGCACGTAATATTTGGATAGAGCTAAGTACCCTCGTGACAATCACCATATATTGCAGTTTGGTACCTTTTACTCATTGTCATTTAGTATTAATACAAATAATTATGTTATTTCTACTTCGAGGGTGGGTGTGTGGTTTCTGTTATCGTTCGTGTTGTTTTCAGGCATAGTTGTTTATTATGCTCTCTTTTCTCATTTTTTTTAATGCGCGTCTGTATGCGTTGTGTACACGTACGACATTGTTAGCTTGGATGTCTTTGCTGCTAAATTACTGTCGTCTAATGCTTTTGTGATGGTGCCAACAGTTCTACTATTTTTACTGTCTATTCACTGATTGTGTTGTATTTTCTTCAATAAGACATTGAAGATATTTTTTTAAACTTTTGAACTGTCATCCATCCACCTATCTATCTATCTATCTATCTATCTATCTATCTATCTGTCTGTCTGTCTGTCTGTCTGTCTGTCTGTCTGTCTGTCTGTCTGTCTGTCTGTCTGTCTGTCTGTCTGTCTGTCTGTCTGTCTGTCTGTCTGTCTGTCTGTCTGTCTGTCTGTCTGTCTGTCTGTCTGTCTGTCTGTCTGTCTGTCTGTCTGTCTGTCTGTCTGTCTGTCTGTCTGTCTGTCTGTCTGTCTGTCTGTCTGTCTGTCTGTCTGTCTGTCTGTCTGTCTGTCTGTCTGTCTGTCTGTCTGTCTGTCTGTCTGTCTGTCTGTCTGTCTGTCTGTCTGTCTGTCTGTCTGTCTGTCTGCCTGCCTGCCTGCCTGCCTGCCTGCCTGCCTGCCTGCCTGCCTGCCTGCCTGCCTGCCTGCCTGCCTGCCTGCCTGCCTGCCTGCCTGCCTGCCCACCCAATTCCCCACCCACCCACCCAACCCAAAACCCACCCACCCACCCACCCACCCACCCACCCTCCGTCCGTCCGTCCGTCCGTCCGTCCGTCCGTCCGTCCGTCTGTCTGTTTGTCTGTCTCCCTGCCTGCCTGTCTCATTCTGTCTCTTAGCGACATTCCTGGGATTCTGCGTAAGCATGTCATTTCAGATGTTATAAGTTTGCGTTTGTCGTGTGCTGTTGTTGTCCATGTTTGGCTTTGGTAGCACAGAGTTGGCATAATGATCGTTTTGAATAGTGTTATTTTGGTGTTTAAATCTACAGTTTTTATCTGACTTTCTGATGTAGAAAATGTTGCAATCGTACTTTCTGGGGATCTAGAAGTTTTTGTACATGAAGCTGGTCTTGTGAATAGCCGTTTGTAGTTTCTTTGGCACTATGTTTGCTCCAGCTGTGAGAAGAATTTCAACAATTTTTTATATCACCATTCACATCAGAAAAATATAGTGGGTTATCATTATTGTCATTTTCTGAAGCAACATTAGATTCAGCTTACACAAAAATATCAACAATTTCTTTATGGCCATTCTCAACCCTCACTTGCAGTGGAAAGTAATTTTTTTAGCCTCAACATTAGCTCATGGTTTTCATTAAAAATTTCAACATTTTCCTTATTACTCAAACATTTAGATTTAGTGAAATTTCATGAATGCAGTTTTTTTTCATGAACATTAGCTCTGGTCCAGCTCTGAGAATTTCAACAATTTCTCTATGACCAAATATAACACAAAATGTAGTGGAATATCACAAGTCTGACCAATAGCTCCATTTAGGAGAAGAATTTCAACAATGTATTAATTCTTCTTCTCCTTCTTCTTTCGTTCACTTGAAACATGTCTATAACTGAAATTCTGTCTCCTGAATAAAAATCACTGTCTTTTGTAGTTCTTGCAGGGGCCCATAGATTCTCATTGTGATTTGTGCGTGGCAACCTGATTATTTGCACGCCTCTTGGTTGGTTGCCTTCGTCTTCAGCACCTTGCTTTATTGGGCAGGACTAAGGACTATGGTCCTGCTTGATTGGGACAACCCGCCCAGTCTTAGTTTCCAGCATTTGTTGGCTGAACTAAGCCCAATCACTACTTCAAGGTGCTGGCCTCGATGGGGAATTTCTTTATGACCAAATCCAACACTAAATGTAGTGGAGTGTCGCAAATCTCACTTACAACATCAACATAAGCTCTATTTAGGAGAATCATTTCAAAACTTTCTTTATGACCACATCCTATAGGTGCCAAGAAATTGAGATTAAATATCATACAAAAATGTTCTTAATAATCTACACAATAATGAAAAACCATGCACAATGTCAAGGGTCAGGACATACGAGGAGTTGAGATTTAAAAAAAAGAACACAAAAAGGTGGTTTACAGGTAATTTTTGTCACGCTTTTTAGCTAAGTTATATTTCATATTTTAGCTAAGTTATATTTAATATTTTAATTAAGTTATATTTCATATTTTAGCTAAGTTATATTTCATATTTTAGCTAAGTTATATTTCATATTTTAGCTAAGTTATACTTCATATTTTAGCTAAGTTATATTTCATATTTTAGCTAAGTTATACTTCATATTTTAGCTAAGTTATATTTCATATTTTAGCTAAGTTATATTTCATAATTTAGCTAAGTTATATTTCATATTTTAGCTAAGTTATATTTCATATTTTAGCTAAGTTATATTTCATATTTTAGCTAAGTTATATTTCATATTTTAGCTAAGTTATATTTCATATTTTAGCTAAGTTATATTTCACATTTTAGCTAAGTTATATTTCATATTTTAGCTAAGTTATATTTCATATTTTAGCTAAGTTATATTTCATATTTTAGCTAAGTTTTATTTCATATTTTAGCTAAGTTATATTTCATATTTTAGCTAAGCTATATTTCATATTTTAGCTAAGTTATATTTCATATTTTAGCTAAGTTATATTTCATATTTTAGCTAAGTTATATTTCATAATTTAGCCAAGTTATATTTCATATTTTAGCTAAGTTATATTTCATATTTTAGCTAAGCTATATTTCATATTTTAGCTAAGTTATATTTCATATTTTAGCTAAGTTATATTTCATATTTTAGCTAAGTTATATTTTATATTTTAGCTAAGCTATATTTCATATTTTAGCTAAGTTATATTTCATATTTAGCTAAGTTATATTTCATATTTTAGCTAAGTTATATTTCATATTTTAGCTGAGCTATATTTCATATTTTAGCTAAGTTATATTTCATATTTTAGCTAAGCTATATTTCATATTTTAGCTAAGCTATATTTCATATTTTAGCTAAGTTATATTTCATATTTTAGCTAAGTTATATTTCATATTTTAGCTAAGTTATATTTTATATTTTAGCTAAGCTATATTTCATATTTAGCTAAGTTATATTTCATATTTTAGCTAAGTTATATTTCATATTTTAGCTGAGCTATATTTCATATTTTAGCTAAGCTATATTTCATATTTTAGCTAAGCTATATTTCATATTTTAGCTCAGTTATATTTCATATTTTAGCTAAGCTATATTTCATATTTTAGCTAAGTTATATTTCATATTTTAGCTAATTTATATTTAATATTTTAGCTAAGTTATATTTCATATTTTAGCTAATTTATATTTCATATTTTAGCTAAGCTATATTTCATATTTTAGCTAAGCTATATTTCATATTTTAGCTAGGTTAATTAATAGTAGCATGCTGAAATACACATTTTGTTTCGCTTGGGAAGGTGGGATATTAAACTCCCCCTCCTAACTGCAACCTTGTCGTCGGGGCATGTTTTGGGCGTAAGCAGCTTATTTATTATTTTAAACCTTTTTACCCCGCCGAAGACGGATGTGTTGGGCCATTGACGCAAATAAAACGGAGACGCAACGCATTTCCATTCTCTGGACTACATCCTGCAAGATATCTAGTAGGACAATGGTCTTGCTACAAGGGAGATCCAGCAGGAGTTTGAGAATGAACGATGAAGAAGAAGAAGAAACCCTATTATATTGTAAATGTCATGTTTTACATTGACCCCCCCCCCCCACGCTTTACAAAAAGGCTTTAAATGACACCAAACATCACAAACTCCTTTAGCAGATTTTGTTACACACTGCCAATAAATACATAAATCTAATTTAGGCCCTAATAGGAAACAAAATAGGTTCCATATCAGGACATAGCCATCAACCCAGCTTATTTTGGCTGTAGAAAATTATAAATACTTAGAAGTAATCAGTAGTTTTCCATTGCTTTTTGAACGGTCCAGATGTATAACTGCCTGTGGCTGGGATTGAACTTAGTACCTAAGCCGTCACAGACACAGTCTGTACACTCTGACACACAGCCAGAGCTAATATTATTATTTAATATAAGATAATATATATTTCTTTACAGATCTAATATAAAAATATATTATATCTCGTATATGCTATAAATTAAGTGTGATGCCTTATTACCAGCATCATATGACAGAACAAACACGCAATCATGTATTTGTTGTTATGTATTTTCCAACAGCACGTTTTCTGTGCCTCTATCAATTTTATGCTATACAAATTATTGTAAAAGCATTATGCAAAGATAAGCCTAAAGATTGCATTTAGAACTACATATTTTATTATTTAACTTCAGGACTACACAACCTATAAGAATAAAACGTACAATATAAACGAAGTATACGTCTACACACAGATACATGTCTACTATAGATAGTGTCAATGCACATGGACAAAAAAACTCCTTAAGTTCTGTATACTTCTTTATTACCACATCCAACACAAAATGTAGTGGAGTGTCATAAGTATCAGCAACCGAACCACCAATAGCTCCATTTAGCCAAAAAAATAAAACAACTTCTTTATGACAACATCCAACAGGAAATGTAGTTGTTTAATGTAGTGGAGTGTCACAAGTTTCACCAACCAAACCAGCAATAGCTTCATATAGTAAAAGAAATAAAACAACTTCTTTATGACAACATCCAACACGAAATGTAATGGAGTGTCACAAGTCTCACCAACCAAACCAGCAATAGCTTCATATAGTAAAAGAAATAAAACAACTTCTTTATGACAACATCCAACAGGAAATGTAATGGAGTGTCACAAGTCTCACCAACCAAACCAGCAATAGCTTCATATAGTAAAAGAAATAAAACAACTTCTTTATGACAACATCCAACACGAAATGTAATGGAGTGTCACAAGTCTCACCAACCAAACCAGCAATAGCTTCATATAGTAAAAGAAATAAAACAACTTCTTTATGACAACATCCAACAGGAAATGTAATGGAGTGTCACAAGTCTCACCAACCAAACCAGCAATAGCTTCATATAGTAAAAGAAATAAAACAACTTCTTTATGACAACATCCATCACGAAATGTAATGGAGTGTCACAAGTCTCACCAACCAAACCAGCAATAGCTTCATATAGTAAAAGAAATAAAACAACTTCTTAATGACAACATCCAACACGAAATGTAATGGAGTGTCACAAGTCTCACCAACCAAACCAGCAATAGCTTCATACAGTAAAAGAAATAAAACAACTTCTTTATGACAACATCCATCACGAAATGTAATGGAGTGTCACAAGTCTCACCAACCAAACCAGCAATAGCTTCATATAGTAAAAGAAATAAAACAACTTCTTTATGACAACATGCAACACGAAATGTAATGAAGTGTCACAAGTCTCACAAACCGAACGACCAATAGCTCCATTTAACAAACAAAAAAAACTTATTTATGACCACATCCAACACAAAATGTAGTGGAGTGTCATAAGTATCAGCAACCAAACCAGCAATAGCTTCATATAGTAAAAGAAATAAAACAACTTCTTTATGACAACATCCATCACGAAATGTAATGGAGTGTCACAAGTCTCACCAACCAAACCAGCAATAGCTCCATTTAGGACAAGAATTTCAACAATTTATTTATTCATCAATTTAGTTAATCATGTCTATAACTTAAATTCTGTCTCCTGAGTAGAACTGACTGTCTTGTGTAGAGTATATTGGAGCCCATAGGTTCCTATTGTGATTTGTGCGTGGCATCCTGTTTAGTTGTGGGCCTTTTCCTGGTTGCCTCCGTCTTCAACACCGTGCTTGCTTGGGCAGGACTATGGTCCTGCTCGAGTTGGACTGCCAAGCCAGTCTTAGTTTCCAGCCCTTTGGTGGCTGAACTAAGCCCCATCACCACTTCAAGGTGCTGGCTTCGATGGGGAATTTCTTTATGATTATATCCAACACTAAAATATCGTGGAATGTCGCAAGTCTCACCTACAACATCAACATTCGCTCCATTTAGGACAATAATTTCACTAATTACTTTATGACCTAGTTCAGCACTAACATGTAGTGGAGTGTTATCATACTCATTGTTAACATCAAGATAAGCTCCAACTTTTAGAATAATTTTAACAGTTTTTTATGACTATTCTTAGCACACAAATGTAGTAGTGTTTTCATTTGTATCTACACAATTAACATAAGCTTAAGCTTTGAGAAAGATGTCAAAAAGTTCTAGATCTCCAATCTCAGAACTTAAGTGAAGTAAAGTTTTGTTCGATCTTGTTCTCTCATTAACAAGATCTCTAGCGATGAGAAGAATATCAATATTGTCTTCATGACCAGTCTCAGCTTCCACAAGTAACGATCTGTCCTTACAGTAAACATCAGCATCAACAGAAGATGGGACATTTTGATGAGCTCCTTGTCTTTCATCTAATTTATCAATGCCAGCATCTTGTAATAAATGAAGTAATCTTACACCAATGGTGTTCTCTTTTTTCATTTTAACTTTCGAAATTTGTTTTATTTTCAAATCATCCATCTTGGACAGTTGTATAAATTGTGCACAGTTCTGAAAAATAACAAATAAAAATATTATAATATTTTATCATTTATAAGTTAACAGTTTTAGTAATTCATATTTGTATATATTTAGCATCATCAAGTGTCGTCTTGACATTGAAGAATGATGTGCAGCAGACATCAAGTGCAGTGTCGACATTGAAGAATGATGTGCAGCACACATCAAGTGCCGTGTCGACATTGAAGAATGATGTGCAGCAGACATCAAGTGCCGTGTCGACATTGAAGAATGATGTGCAGCAGCATTCACCAATCACTGTGTCCTGTATTGCTGGTTCACAATTCTAGAACGTGCTGTGTTCATTCCTCGATGTCTCCCTTCGACTTGTAATGCTGCGTGCCTATAGTTGTCTGACCTTCAACTCTATGTTTGGCGATAAGGTCATGAACAAGTTGTCATAAAGATATTGTGCCAAAAGTATTTTCCTTTCAAAGCAATGTTTCTACAAACAGTCGCGAAAGAAACAAATTGAGCAACGCATGAGGAGAGTATCAAGATTGTCAAAGCATGCAAAGTCATAACATAAAACTAGGGATTATATCTTCAATAAAAGAATTATAATAGCATATTGTAGGAAATTCAACACACATACGCCCATTTTTTATAGAACACTGGAAGGACTTGATGTGTGCAACATCATAAGTCATAAAACATAATGGAACATTGTTTTCTCATAACATACATATCGTTGACTAACATGTTATGTCTAGACAACCAGGCATCAGTTTGTATCTATGCTAGAACATGATTGGTTGTAGGTACAAAAAGACGTGCAACAAGGCTGCATCCTCTCACCACATTTATTTTATCTATTTAACACCAAAAAACTTCACCCGGAACGTATGAGATGTATATTATCATCATCATCATCAAGTGCCGTCTCCGCAACGAAGGTTGGCTGCAACAGATCTCCAACATCCCCTGTTTCTTGTTTTGGTGGTGCACTCTGCTACACTGTAACCTCTTAATCGTGTGATGTTCCTCTTGTATCTCTGCCGACCTCTTGCTCGCTTCCCTTTGACTTTACCCTCAAATAAGGTGTTCAATAAGTGTTTTAATATTTCCCAAATATTTTATTCGTTGATCTTTATTTCTCTCGGTTATTCTTTCTTCATATTAAGTGTTTTTTGCACCTCCTTATTTGTTTTCGTCTCTTTCCATTATGTTCTCCTATATACCCACATCTCAAAAGCATCAATTGTCTTCAAATTGTTTATTTAGTGTCCATGTTTCTGATCCTTACATTAATATTCTTGATTCTTGATTAGAAAAATGGTCTCACAGCACGTGGGGTATTCCCATAAGTGATCCGCCCTCTGTTCCAGCAGCCATTCGACTCGATTGTGTTTCGAGTCCAATGCCGCCTAAACAAACGTCGACATCAGGGCACAACTCTGGCCCTTGCGACAGGTTTCTTTGTTGTTCCGCCCACCCACGCCGTGCTCGTAACTAGTTCAAGCACAACGTCGGCCTGTCGGAACAACATGGTAACTGTTATCGAAGGTTATGACTACGGGATTGTATAGATGACGTGCCATGAAGCTTGTATAAGAAGATATATAAAAGCATGTCATCTACTAAGGTTTTCTGTTGCATGGTTGGTTTGTCTAGTGAGCCATTGGTGAGACCCATAGACAACCGCATGTGCATACATTAATATAGAATAGATGTAGCATTTTATAACTCTCATTGATCTTGAGTCCTGGCATTTGTTCTAAATTTTTAAAGATATTCTCCGTGTAGATATCAAATAGGCTTGGTGATCAAATACATCCTTGTCTTACCCCTCTTCCTATTTCTATGTATGGTGAGTAGCTGTTTTCACACCTTATTGATGCAGTGTGTTCCCAGTATATATTTATAATCAGTCTGATGTCTTTTCCATCTATTCGTATGTCGAGAAGACATTTTATTAATTTTTCATGTTGGACTCTGTCAAAGGACTTACTGTAGTCTATAAAACAAATATATATATAATTTTTGGACTTCTATATATTTATCTATCACTAGTCGAATATTAAGTATAGCTTCTCTGGTTCCTTTGTTTTCCTAAACCCGAATTGTTCTTCACCGAACTCCGTGTCTTTCTTGTTTTTAATTCTTTCATGTATTATCTTGAGAAGTATTTTAGTTAAATGACTCATTAGGCTTATTGTTTTGTATTCTATACAGTCCACATCCCTGGGCTTCTTAGGTAATAGTATGAATATTGATGATGTTAGGTCTTTAGGTATTTGGCCTGTTTCATATATGTCATTGCAAATTTCTGTGATAATATCCACACCAAACTCATTTAGAGTTTTTATTATGTCTGCTGTTATGTTGTCGGAGCCTGCAGCCTTTCCCCATTTTATTGATTTTATTGCATGTTCTACTTCTGCTTTCAGTATTGCTGGTCCATCGTTGTTGTGTATCGTTGTTTTTTTTTGTTCCGTTAGTCGTGAAACAGTTCTGTCACATAATCTGCCCATCTTGTAAGTACTTCTCTTTTATCAAATATTATTTTTCCATCTTTAATGCAGCCACCCCCATTTATAGGATTTTTCTTATTTGTCTCCTTATGAATTAATTTTGTCTTCTGTTGTATGGACATTTTCTTTATTTCATTGCATTTTGTTTCTAGCCATTGTTTTTTCCGCTGATCTTGATCCTTGATTAGAAACTGGCTTTACAGCACGCGTGACATTCCCATAAGTGCTCCACCCTCCGCTCCAGCAGCCATCCCAGTGTATGTAGACTCAGACTTCCGGTCAGGTGTTGATTGTGTGATTTTCGGGACTATTTGAAAATAAACCTTTAAAAAAAAACAGCACTGTTTGACACAGGGAATAAGAGGGGGGAGGAGCAAAGGTATATGCATTTGGTGCTTGACAACAATCTCTTACATTATCTATATATTTTTGTAAATGAAATGATTCTACATTTTAAGTGTCATTTACTTTTGTTAAATTATAATTTAGATATCTAACTATAAACTCGCTCATTCCTTGCGAAGCATAGATCTTCGACAAGCTTCTTCCATCTTGACCTGTCGGTTCGAACACTTTCCATGTATGACCTCAAATCCCGTGTGACAAATGAAGCAGGACTTCTAGTTTAGTGTGTAAGAATTAGGATTTCTAGTTTAGTGTGTAAGAAATAGAACTTCTAGTTTAGTGTGTAAGAATTATAACTTTTCGTTTAGTGTGTAAGAATCAGAACTTCTAGTTTAGTGTTCAAGAATTAGAACTTCTAGTTTAGTGTGCAAGAATTAGGACTTCTAGTTTAGTGTGCAAGAATTATAACTTCTAGTTTAGTGTGCAAGAATTATAACTTCTAGTTTAGTGTGCAAGAATTATAACTTCTAGTTTAGTGTGCAAGAATTAGGACCAATGTCTTATTTCTAAGCATTTCGTCTTAAGCGACTATGGTAAGTTAGAGGATTGGCTGACAAATTGTATCTATGATAAAGTTATTGTCACTACATGACGCCTCGATTTCGTGTTTATATTTAAAAGTTCAAATTTTGGGCAGCAGATGACTTGAAAAAGTAACATATCTGGTGCGCAAATCGTCACAATGGCAACACTGGCTTTACAGCTATGACATCATTGTCTTTTCTTTCAGAAAAAAAAAAGATTCATAAATAAGTAAAAATAACAAGAGAGAACAATAGAATTTGTTACTTTTTCTGTCCTTGGTAGGAAGACCATCCATTTTACGGTGAGTTTCTCATCATTTTTATGTAATTTGGTGCTAAACAATTATTCTGTAGCATCTGACTTCGAAGGCATATATATATATTGTATATCAATTTTCTATTAAATACAAATATACATGTTACCTACTGTATCTATCAAATATACATGTTACCTACTGTATCTATCAAATATACATGTTACCTACTGTATCTATCAAATATACATGTTACCTACTGTATCTATCCATTTTATATCACATAAAAAAATAATCATTATTCTTATCGATTTTATATTAAAAACAGTAATTACTGGAACCACGGTTTGTTTGTTTGTTTGTTTGTTTGTTTGAGAACCCCAGGAATTGTAAGCGATTAGCTCTTACTTCCTATGTGCAGTGGGGTGGTTTTTCTTAGTTTTCTTTCATCCTCAGGAGACTTCAGCTTTCGGCTTAGTTCACTGCCTATTGAAGGAGTCTTCTAATCAGAAGGGGTCTATAATTGTATAGATGACATGCTACATAATTCTGTAAGAGAGCTGCAACATAACGTGTAAAGTCATTCTCCCACCAACCAGCAAACCTATGTTTCGATGTAAAGTCACTCACCCCAACCAGCAAACTTACGTTTCGATGTAAAGTCACTCTCCCACCAACCAGCAGATCTTGTTTCGAGTTGACTCGTTATGTGTAGTTTAAAATAAAAAAGAAATTATTCTTGTGGTTCACCAATCCGCAAGGAAGTAGGGAACCAGGTCTTATGCTCTGGTAGGTCGAGAAATGACGTCGATACTACTGAGCAAGGACGGTGGACGACGATAGCCCGGCAGTTTCTGGTCACCCATTGATTAGACGATAGAGTAGAAACAGTACAAATCGTATGTGAACTGAGGTTCATAAATCGTGTGTGAACACTGGATCATAAATTGTGTGTGAACACTGGTTAATAAATCGTGTGTGAACACTGGTTAATAAATCGTGTGTGAACACTGGTTAAAAAATACTGTGTGAACAATTGTTCATAAATCGTATGTGAACACTGGTTCAAAAATGCTGTGTGAACAATGGTTCATAAATCGTGTCTGAACAATGGTTCATAAATCGTGTGTGAATACTAGTTCATAAATCAATTTATTTTACAGAAACCCATCTTAATCTAAACCATAGATTCTCTATCAGGGGCTACCAAACATTCAGACAGGACAGAGAAGGGCATAAGGGAGGGGTACTTACACTGATACGCAACACCATTCCAACAAAGCAGATAGAAATAAATACAATAGGAGAATCAGAGATTATAGGAACAGATGTGTACATAGAAAACCAGCCCATCAGAATTTATAACATATACAGCCCAGTAGGAAGAGCCCTTAAATTAGAAACAATGGATATTACAGACACACACTGTATTGTAGTGGGTGATTTTAACAGCCACTCTGAAAGGTGGGGTTACCAGCAAACTGACTCAAGAGGAGAAGAAGTGGAAGAATGGGAAATCGATAACAATCTATTTCTGTTGAATGCACAGGATGATCCCCCAACTTTCTACTCAAGGAGATGGAAATCAACATCAACCCCAGATTTAGCGTTTGCCACTGGCGATTTATCCCATAAAATATGTAGAATAGTTATGAACCAGCTAGGGGACAGTGACCACAAACCAATAAAACTCACTATCAACCTTAACTACAAACAGGAAGAGCAGAAACCTATTCCCCGCTGGAACTATAAGAGAGCAGACTGGGACTCTCAGACGCATATAGTGAGCCTATCAACACCCATCCAAAAAAAATAAAGAACATGACGGAAAAGCTAACTGAGGCAATACTTAGGGCAGCAAAAGACGCAATACCAAGAGGGGCAAGAAAAAACTACAAACCGTATTGGTCTAAAGAAATACAAAAGCTTGAAGAAGACCTGAATATGGCCAGAGAATTAGCAGAAACAGAGCAGAGTACAGAAAGCAATATTGCTCTCAAGGCAGCCTCAGCTAAATACAAGAGAGAGGTAAAAACATCAGCAAGGAGGAGATGGATCGAAAAAACCGAGAGCCTTAACATGGACAAAGATGGAAACAAACTTTGGAAACTTGCCAAGGCATTGAGTGATGAAAACAGTAGCCGACCTCCAATAACACTTGAATATAATAACAAAATGCACACGGGAAAAGCAGCAGCAAACATTTTCATTAAAAATTATGCAACTGTGAGCCAGATAAACATACCAAAAGAAAGAAAAATAGAAGTCAAGAATGAAATCCATGGACTAAAGGATATGCCTATGGTTATAGAAGAGCAAATGATGGCAAAATTTACGGAAACTGAGCTAGAAGAAGCAATACAGAACCTTAAACTCAAGAAGTCACCAGGTAAAGATGGGGTTACCAATGAGATGCTTATGAAACTGTATCCTAGAGCAAAGAGAAAACTTCTAAACATAGTAAATACTAGCTGGAGAACAGGACAGGTGCCCACCGCATGGAAAGAAGCTATCATGGTACCCATTTTAAAGCAAGGCAAAGACAAACTCGACCCAAGTAGTTATAGACCTGTCAGTCTCCTCAGCTGTATGGGCAAATTAATGGAGAAAATGGTCAACAGAAGACTCATGTGGCACTTGGAAGGAAAACAACTCATAGCAGCACAACAGAGCGGCTTCCGACAACACAGATCAACAGAGGACCAGGTCGCCTACATACCCCAAGAGATTGAAGACGCATACCAAGAAAAAAAACACACGCTTGCAGTGTGGGTTGACATGGAGAAGGCATTTGACAAAGTTTGGAAAGATGGACTCAAGAACAA
Source organism: Meghimatium bilineatum (assembly GCA_034231615.1). Classification (NCBI taxonomy): domain Eukaryota; kingdom Metazoa; phylum Mollusca; class Gastropoda; order Stylommatophora; family Philomycidae; genus Meghimatium; species Meghimatium bilineatum. The sequence continues at coordinate 85,963,939 of CM067319.1, forward strand.
GCTCCTTAGACTAGGAATCAGAGGACACTTATATAACTGGATATGCAACTATATGGAAAAAAGAACAGCTAGAGTGCAAGTACAGGGAAAACGTAGCAGGAAGAGAATACTAGAACAAGGTGTCCCGCAAGGAGGTGTACTATCCCCTACACTCTTCTTAATTTACATAAATGATATTATGGAGGGCATACCAACTGGGGTACACTCTGCAATGTATGCAGATGACCTGGCCTTGTGGACAGGAGGGGTGACAATAGCAGTTGCAAAAAATAGAATGCAAGGGGCACTGCACAAACTAGAAAGCTGGACCAAGAAATGGTTGCTTACCATTAATGAAAAGAAAACCACACACACAATATTCACACTATCCAACAAGGTACAGAAAACAACACTAAAAATAAACAATCACGTTCTCCCACTAGAGCAGAACCCAACATACCTCGGAATTACCCTTGACTCTAGAATGACATGGGCAAAACAGACAGAAAAAGCAGAGAACCGAGCCAGAAATAGAATGGCAATAATGAAAAAGTTAGCAGGCACAAACTGGGGAGCGGATAGCAAAATCTTGAAAAGGCTATACACAGGTAGAGTTAGGCCAGTACTAGAGTATGGCATCGCAGCCTGGGCCACAGCATCTAAAACGCAATTCAACAAAATAAACAAAACCCAGAATCAAGCTACACGTATTATCACTGCATCTATTAAATCTACACCCATAAATACATTAGAAACAATAACTGACCTTCAGTCAATGGAAGATAGAAGAGACATGAAAATAGTTCAACAAGCAGAAAAATACAAGAGACTCCTGAATCATCCTATGCACCAAAGAATTAATGGCTATGACAAAAGCAGGCTGGAGAGGAGCAACTTCTCAGCAAATGCAAAGAAACTGATACAAAAGGCACCAACTATAGGACAAGCGAAACCAAGGCCCATACAACTAGTCAGTATCATCCCCCTTGGACATACAGACTCCCACAACTAAAAGAACAAATAGAAGGTATAGAAAAGAAAGGAACTCAGACAGAATTGGAGAGAAAGCGTATCACAGAACAACACATCGCAGTTAATTACCCACAAGATGCATGGACTCATGCCTATACAGATGGCTCGGCCACAAACGCAATTGAGAATGGAGGTGGAGGAGTGACCCTCAGACTAAAATGCGGGAAAGATGTTACTCTAGCCATAGCTACAGGCAAGCTCTCAACCAATTTTAAATTAGAAATGGAAGCTCTCAAGAAAGCAGCAGAAACTATCTTACAACACAAAGAACAAGTGCACAGGAATATTGTACTACTAACAGATGCACTCTCTGTCATAACAGCACTGAAGCTACACAAGAACACCGAACTGAATGAATTGAGGGCAGTGCTAGTTCAGTTGTACAATAATTTCCAAAGAGTAGTGATCCAGTGGATACCGGCACACTGTAACATTGAAGGGAATGAAGTTGCAGATAGACTGGCCAAAGAAGGAGGGAAGTTACCTCAAGAAGACTATCTGGTCAGTTATGAAGAAGTGAAGACCATCATTAAAGGCAACTATAACAAAAAGTGGAAAGAAGACCACCCCAAATATAATGCAGATGACGGGTATTACCAACTGTCCAGAAGAGACCAGGTTATCCTGCTGCGCCTCAGAACTGGTCACAACAAAATGAGACATCATTTGTACACCAAATTCAAAATAGGGACAACTGGGCTCTGCCATTGCAGCCTTGCAAATATGACAGCAGAACATATCCTACAAGAATGTCCCCAGTATGCAGACCTGAGAAACAAGACATGGCCCACCACAATCAGTGTTGAAGAGAAACTGTATGGCACAGTGGACACTTTAAAACAGACAGCAGCCTATATCATAGAATCCGAAGTCCCAACCTGACTGAGTAATGATCGCCGAAGAAGAAGAAAAATTTATTTTACTTTTATAAAAGTTTATACAGTAATCATTTTTCACGATTAAAAATTGTGTGTTCCTAGAACATGGAAATGAAATGATGACACTCAGATGAATGTACTGAGAACTGTGTAATGATAAACGTTAATGAATATTTCTTTCATGAATGAAGTATACACGTTTCAATTACCTGTTCTGTATGCTTAGAGTAAACTTATGAAACTTACATGTATGTCTATGACATGTAACAAGTTCGTGTGCCTACAATCTAGCCATGATCGTCTAAGCTCTACTGTCGAGGGTCTCGATCTAGCATAGCGTAGTATTCCTGCTCGCAAATGATTACAACCAATTCCTGCTGGGCAATTAATATATGTAGTTACTGCTCAATAACATTGGAAACTTCCAAGTTTACCAATACGCAAAAATTGAACAAATGGACAAGGTGTTTTTTAATTGATCCTGACTCAGACTGACTTGATTCTTGATTAAAAACTAGCTTCACATCACGTGGGGTATTCCCATAATTACTCCGCCCTCCGTTCCAGCAGCCATCCCAGTGTATGTAGACTCAGACTCCCGGTCAGGTGTTGATTGCGTGATCTTCAGGACTTTCCAAAACAAATTACCTTTTCTATCCTCACCTCTAGACACTCCCATTTTTAATATTCTCTGTATGTGTATGTTCTCAGCCTCATTGGCATATCGTCATCTTGAAATGAATTCCTTTCAACCTTTCAAAAGCCCAACAATAATAAAAAACGTAACGAGCGGGGTATCTAATCAATTCAGTTAGAAGGACTGTATTACCCTCGATAGCCACGATCAGACGATATGGTATTGGTGTGCCAAACAATACAATTCACTTTATACAAGGCAGTTTCAATCAGAACACATTTTTACTCAGTAACATACAAGTAAAAGAGTGAACAAAAACCTTAATAATAATAGCACTATAATAAAAGCATTAGACGACAATGCATATACCACCAAATACACCCAAGGTAATAATGATATACGTATACCCATGTATTGTCATAACGACATCAAAACGCGCATCCAAAAAAAATAAATGGGACATGAGAACAGAATAAACAAATTTGCCTGAAACAACATGAGCGATAAGTAACATAGGCTCCACCGCCAACCTAAATATATGAATGATCGCTATTAAGACCGAATGGCACAAGAGTACCAAGCTGCAAAATATAGCGATTTTCATATAGGACATACATAGCTAAGTAATTATATCGTCCGTGTTGCAAGATCGTAGTGCAGTGACATGAATATCACAGGTGCAACGACGGTCAACTCTATTGAAATGTAAAGAGATATATAATATGTGTGTGGTTAATAGCACGACGATGTGGTCAGAAACTGTAACGAATTCTTTTCAAGTTTTGCTATAATTTCTTTTCTGAATGTTATAGATTAGAACACGGTTTATCCATTTAGAGTAACTGAAACGATACTGTGACTAGTTTAGCGACCCGACGGTATAAAAAACTAGTACTAAGTAATACCGCTCTTAGGAAACAATGGGGAGTTCTCATTAGACGACAGTAGGCCATCTACAGAGAATTCTTCTACCTCGAACGTTGCAAGGCAAACAAGGTCCACAGCATATAGATAGAGAGATAGATAGAGAGATAGATAGAGAGATAGATAGACGTATATTTTTCTTGTCACATCGATTACACATTATCATTAATGATATTATGCGATCCAAATGTTAAGGTATCGTCTATAGTGAAAGCGGCCTTACCTCATGATAAGAGCTAATCTTCACTACATATAACATGTATAGCAACGTCGGAATCTGCAACGAGATGTGTCAACATGATCTGAAAAATTCGCCCTGACTGTGGACCAAGATGGTGCTAAGGTTTTTGTCACGCAAAAAAAGGCAACCAGGGGCAAGTATTGGAAAATATCACTAATTTGAGGATCAGGCTGGAAAAAGGAATAATACTTGAGCAAGATTGTATTGACTTTACAGCTACGGGAATTAAATTTGAGGACAAGTTTAACTCTATCAGAAGAGAAAGTACCATGAATCTTAGTTAATGTACTATGTCTAGAAATATAAAAACACGAAGCAAATCAAATGACAGGACACTGTCAGGGTATGAGCATCTATAGAAGAAATCAATCATCTCAGAGGATTTATCACGAAATTGGTCATTATCACTACATAAGCGATGAAGGCGACGAGGTTGGGAGAATGACAAAAAAAAGCATCAACACGCAGGTGGATTATAAGAAGTACAAAACAGAAACTAAAGTGCATCAGTAGGTTTGTAGTATATAGATGCCCTATGGTAAGATGAATAAATGGTGGCAATAATGTCAAGAAAGTTGACAGAAGTGGAGGGGAGACGTTAGATGTGAATTGAATAGCAGGGTTAAAATTGTTGATACAGTTGATGAAGCGAGACAATTCTGTCTCAGTTATGTCAGTAATACCTACAACATGATCAATGTAACTATGAAAAGCAAAGGCTAAAGGACCTTCATAAGTCTCCTAGACGTGATGCTCCAACTGCCATATGACACTGAAAACATTACTGGGCTCCATCTTAGCACCCATAACATCGAAACTGATCTGATAAGAAAAGTTCCATCGAGTTCAAGAGTTCAAAAGAGTTGAGTATCATCGCACGTTTACCACAGCGGATAAAAGTATTGCTGGATAAAGGTGGATGAGGACGTCTGGTCAAGAAAACTGCAATGCCTGAAGGTCATCATAATGGGGTATAGAAGTAAGTAATGAACAAATATCAAGTAAGTAATGAACAAATATCAAGTAAGTAATGAACAAATATCAAGTAAGTAATGAACAAATATCAAGTAAGTAATGAACAAATATCAAGTAAGTAATGAACAAATATCAAGAACAAATTATAATTACTAATATAAGTACATAAGTATTTTCATGGGAAATGTGGAACATCAAATTTGGGAGACATTTGACGGCACTTTTTCATTTCTTTTTCATAGTCACATTGGCATGCCTGAATTGGAAATGTCTCGTTTCTTCAACTTTTTCATCGATATAAACCCTGATATTCAATTAACATCTCACGTCTGACATAATAAATTTGTACATGCATCGTCACGCTTGATGTTTGTAAATTCTCTCGCCGTGGTATCTTGACTAATGTTCGGGTACTTCCTCTTCTGGTAGAGTTAAACTTGTCCTCACTGTTCACCCCCATAACTGTACTTTCGGTTGAATCTTCCTCAAATATATTCTCATGTCCGACAACATCCTCCAATTCATGCCATATTAGAAGACATTTCTCTGGTTACCTATGCTCACGACAAAGACATTAACGACATCATGGTCCACAATCACATCCGGGTCATCGTTTGAGGCCGTTTTGGCACGGTTCGTTGCATACACCGACGTTATTACACATGCTCTTATGTAGATCCGCTCCGTTTCATTTACTAATCCCACTTTTACTATCGACGATATTACATCTGAATCCCGTGTAGACATTTACCTGATCATGTGAAAACAATCTGAGAAGAAATATGTCAGTGAAATGGCAAAAGAACAGAGGGAAGAGTACCTGGTAAGGGGAGAAAAGGTAGACCAAGAAGACGATGGACTGACGACATTAAAGATAACATGAATACGTCGCTAGAAAATGCAAGCCACGTCGTCCAAGACAGAGAGAGGTTCAGCGAGTTCATTGGAAAGACAACGTTCTGGAAGGAATACGTCACATGACACAATGGTAAAAGACTACGTGATCGTTTCAGTCAAATCTTCATTCCAAAAACCACAGAAAAGCTACTTATGTCACTTATACATTTCAATGGCGCTGTTCATCATGCTGCACGTAATATTTTGATAGAGCTAAGTACGCTCGTGACAATCACCATCTATTGCAGTTTGGTACCCTTTACTCATTGTCATTTAGTCTTAATACAAATAATTATGTTATTTATATTTATACTTCGGGCGCGGGGGGGGGGGGAATGGGGATTCCGTTATGTTATCGTTCGATTTTTTTTTCAGGTATAGTTGTTTATTTTGTTCTCTTTCCTCATTAAAAAAATGCACGTCTCTATGCTAATACTTGTGTACACAAACGCCATTGTTACCTTGTATGTCTTTGCTGTAAAATTACTGCCGTTTAACGCTTTTTGTGATGGTGCCGACATTGAAGACATCGTTCAAACTTTTGAACTTGTATAGTGTTATTTTTGGTTCTGTACATGGACTAGGTCATACCTCGTACATCCTGTTCAAACTTTTAAAGAAATATTCTACGGTCGTTATTATTTAGAATGTTCGTCCCTAGTTACAAAATGTCTATCGACCGACAGCAATGCAATACGCCTGTATCCGATCATCGCGCTACGCACTGAGAGCCCCCCCCCCCCCGATGACCTGCGAAGGCTAATGTCAGTGCGTAGCGCGCATAACGTCCATCAGCATACGTAGCAACTTTTCTGTTTACATTAACTATTGTCCATCAGCAGACGTAGCAACTTTTCTGTTTACATTAACTATTGTCCATCAGCAGACGTAGCAACTTTTCTGTTTAAATTAACTATTGTCCATCAGCAGACGTAGCAACTTTTCTGTTTACATTAACTATTGTCCATCAGCAGACGTAGCAACTTTTCTGTTTACATTAACTATTGTCCATCAGCAGACGTAGCAACTTTTCTGATTACATTAACTATTGTCCATCAGCAGACGTAGCAACTTTTCTGATTACATTAACTATTGTCCATCAGCAGACGTAGCAACTTTTCTGATTACATTAACTATTGTTATTCAGCGACATCCAGAAAACTGAATGAAACTACGCATAGTATTAAAAAGTTGGAACATTTCGTGTCACATATTTCAGATAATAGGTAGGCCCTAGTCCGTGTACAGAATCATTACTTGTATTTTTTTACACACCCATACCCTATATTCTGATAGTCTGTGCGTTCTTTTTAAAGCCGACACACCTTGTGTGTTACTGAAGTAATATTACGGCATAAGCAGAGATAGGATAGTAGATAGATATGGTAACCTGGAAACGTCCGTTGTTGTCACGTATTCATTCGCCATTTTGTGACAGAAGCTGGTTGAACGAAGTTGTAAACTTGACTAACAGTAAACGTTTTAATAATGTAAGTATATTTAACATAAACACACTGGTAATATGTTCTGCGTTCCTGAGCGCGTCCTAATTATAAGAATCAGCGTGAAGAGAAATTATTTGTATTACTCATACTGGTACTATCTATCTATTGTCTTTGCTCTGCTTATTGCTGTGACGCCTCGCAGGATTGAAAATCCATCAGTTTTCGGAATATTGCACGTTTGGTCGCTTTATATACTGTAATACTGTGACGTGTCAGAATGTTGGTAACTCCTTTAATCCACTATCTTCTTGGTCTTTCTCTGTATCTTGCAGTTTGCATTTTCATGTTGTATGCTCTTGTCGCTGGCCAATAAGGCTTCATTCTCATTAGGTGGCTGAACCATTTCAATCTCTGTTGTTCCATATACTTGACCACTGATGTTGTTATAATAGTTCTTGTAATCTCCTCGTTTAACTGGTAAAAACAATTAAATACTGTACTATACAAGGGCAGAAAGACAGGGACGTCTCACACAATACTGACAATACTATAGACCTAACTGTAAAATGTAAACAGGTCTTCATTAGGTACGTTTTAGATTTTTGTCACGCTTTCCATTGGCTACGGTTTACGTTTGCATAGAACTTGATCATAGTTGTGCGCAACTAAAATATAAGTACCAACAAGCATTGGTAAACATCTGTCTAGTGGAGGTATTTTTGTTTACCAGTCGACAGAAAACACCAAAATACAAAAGCTACATAATTGTGTGTCACTGTGAGATACTATATTTCTCCCCCAGGATTGAAAAGAAAGAAGTAACATATGATGATGACACAATATGATAGCGAAATTGTGTGTTTCTGTGAATTGGTTAAAAAACAGCATCAGCTGAGAGCATGTTTACATTGACTTGTTGAGTCATGTATATTCTAGAAGTGTGCACCATAACACACTACATTCTTCACACTGGAAGACATGCCAATGTTAGACTTTAATTCGGTCATCTAATCAAAGTCGACAAAAAAATTTCAGCTCTATTTTCATCTTCATGAAAACTGCAACCCGTGATCTTTATAATTTAAACATCAATCTTCGTTGTGACAGTTTTGATTCCTGGTGTTAGATTAATCTGGACAGGTACATGGATATGTTAGTCTAGCAGAGTGCACCACCAAGACAAGAGACAGGGGATGTTGGAAGTCTGTTGTAGCCAACCGTCGGTGTGGAGACGGCACATGATGATGATGATGAATGTAACGAACATCTTACAGTTTTTCTATGAAATTCTAGCTGCTTCCTTAGAGAGTAGGTCTACATAAGCGTACATTGGGGTTGTCCACATATTACGTCAGCTGTTGAGTTGGTTTACATAAGCGTACATTGGGGGGTTGTCCACATATTACGTCAGCTGTTGAGTTGGTTTACATAAGCGTACATTGGGGGGTTGTCCACATATTACGTCAGCTGTTGAGGCTGTTGTCTAAAAACATTAAAAACGTATTGAGGGAATTGGGGAGGGGGGGGTTGACAAAGGTTGCAGTCAAGAAAACGATTCGTACACATCAACTAAATTTATATAATCAGAAGAAAAAAAATTCTAAAAATCTGAAAACTCTTTTATCAATTAATTGTACTTTTCTGTTAAAAAAATTTATTTTAGTCGATAAAACATCGTCACATAGTTAATGGTTGTTTACTAAATTATTGACAAGTTGGAGGAACGGTGAAAAAATGCCAAAAATATGTTGATATAATTCACTCACATCCCATATATCATATTTGCTCACACATGCAAACATATTTACTATACAGTAGACAAACAAGTCAACGTTACCAATATCTTGGAATCACAAATGATGGTAGATGTGAAACAGACAGTAAAGGAGAATATGATTGGTTAAAAGTATGCTCAATTAACATTCTTCATGAATGTATGGCTCAGAAATATGGTTAATGAACAAAGAACTGGAAGATCAAATTGATGGCATTGAAATGTGGATGTGTACAGCCGCGTAGGCAGTGGTTAGCGCACTGACTTCGCATATGAATGGTCCTGGATTTATTCCCCAGTTAAGGCGAAATATTTTTCAGATCGCAACGGCTCCCGGGTCGAACCAGCCTTAAATGGGTACAAGATTAATCCAGGAAGTGAGAACTGTGAGGGAGAGGAGATGGCTACCGCCCTCATATAGCAGAGCCACTGAAATACGAGTTCGCTAACATTTCACACGCCTACGGCATTAATAAATTATATGGGTTATTTCACTTTTACTTACTGTGTAGAAGAATAGGAATAAATTTACGGAAATTTCAGAGAACAAACACACGAGTTTCTGACAAAACTCTATAGGGAAAGAAACTGAATAAAGGAAATAGAAATTACACAAAAACTATTATCGAGATATTATAAAAAATGGCTCCTTGTTGAAGACCTAACGTGTAGGTAGAGTAGATATCGCATAGATATCCAATCCTCTATTACTGTCTGGTAGACTGGGTTGTTACTTTTTAACACATGGATATTTTATCTGAACATTATGTTTTAATTTCGGCTCGTGGATCCTGAGGATGTAAATCTCCTTCGTCAACATCTGCTAGATGTGCTAACCATTTTTATGTAGTAACATAACAGGCTTCCGGTCAAAATGGCGAGTGAGAATGCATGTGTTTTCCTGGATGTCAGTTTAAATCGGATGTTCCTCCTGAATGTAACAGAAAACTACTGGAGTATATTGCCAAGAAATTTTCTATGAATGTGGTGAATTTGTTCAACATCTATGCGGTAAATATAATGAGAAACGTGAGACAAGAAACAAAGAAACCTGATTTCAGACCCATAAATATAGGAGGGCTGCAGATACCATAAATTAGATTTACAGATGACCGAGTGTTATTAACAACAAACGAACACGTTCTAATGAGCATAATTAAGTCAACTCAAAAGTTCAGCGAACAGCAAAACTTGATCTTAAATATGAAAAAGACAAAAATAATGGCAACTGACAAAACTAAATCAAGACCCAAAATTAATATTGAGAACTGCAATTTGGAAGAAGTGACACATTTTGATTATTTAGGAACTAATATAAACAATGCAGGGGACTGCGCAGTTGAGATCAAGAGAAGAACGGCAATGCCGCTGACAAAATTAAAACAGATAAAGAAACTATGGCAAGGTACTAGCATAAGAACCAAATTGTTTTTACTACGAACATTTGTGTTTCCTGTGGCGACATATGGATGTGAAGCATGGACACTAAATAAAACAGTGGCCAAGAGAATAGCATCATTTGAATTAAAGTGTTATATAAGAGTTTTGAGAATACCATGGACAGCGAAGAAAACAAACCAGGAGGTGTTACGAACAATTAACGTACAGGAAGGCTTGCTTCTGAACACCATATTAATGAAAAAGCTAGTTTTTTCGGTCACAGTAAGAGACACGATGGCATGGAGAGAGTGCTACTGGAGGGGGGTGATAGAAGGCAACAGGGGCAGAGGCCGCCCAAAACGCCGTTGGACAAAAAACATTCAGGAATGCCTGCGCATGTCACTGGAAGAGACAGCATAACTTGCTCAAGACCGCGGAGAATTCAAGAGATCCATAGGAAAGACTACGTTTTGGAAAGAATATGTCACCTGATGATGATGAACATAACAAACCCAGTTGAGGCTGCATTAATATCATGAAAAACTCGACAAATATCTAGACGATGACTATTCTGACCTCTGTTTGTTTTAGTTCTGCACTATGTATGTTCATGTAATACGTTTTTGGCGTGTTCGTGACTATACCGAATATGCTTTACTAGCAATACTTTTATTCGAAAAATATACGTTACAAATATTACTATTAAAAGTATGATAACGACAGTTGTTATAATAAAATGAATAAGGTAGAAAACGGTTGACGTTTCGACTTCATCTGGACAAACAAAAGACAGCTGATAAAGAAAAGATATGAAGTAACTACATCTTTAAAAAAAATCTTTAACGAATTGAAATCGAGTAATTCTCGTACATTATTTTAAATAGGAACCACTCAGATTGTCACTCCCTTCTCCATCTTACGCTAACGTGGGGAGATAAACGGGGAAAAACGTTTAGTACTCTAAACAGATAAATTTCTCACATATTGGACTCGACACTTGTTTAATCAAGAAGAATTGATAAATAGACCTTCTATCAGAGTGTAGAAAACAGAGAAATGTAGAGGATAAAATGACCACTAGTCAGAATAAAAACACTATGGAACTTACATAAAATACAATTACAATATGTGTAATATAAAAGCTTATACATGATGATGATGATGATGATGATGATGATGATGATAAAACAAAACAACATGTATTCTGTGAGCAGATGCATCTTACACAGCTTATAACTTTTCTGACAAAAGCAACGATTTTTGTTCTCAATTGTGCAACAGAGATGTCACACAGACAGATGTATGGTTGTCCCTAAGGTATGGATTGCACAAACATCTCATAATTCTGGTGTCACATTTTTGCTTCATCATCAGTTGTGGCAGATCTAGCATTTCCCGCAAACCTAGGATTACAGTTGTGGCAGATCTAGCATTTCCCGATTATTTCCAAAAAATAGGAACATTGTCAAATACCAACTGGTGTGTATCTCTTCGTCGTCAGCAGGAAACATTCGATAGGGAACACTAGGGGACATGCGATAGGGAACATTAGATAGGGAACATTTGATAGGGAACATGTGATAGGGAACACTAGGGGACATTTGATATAAGGCAAAAAGTATGAAATTTAAAAACGACATGATATGATATTTGATAGGTTCACATGTTATCAGCTTATCCCCAACTTTCCTTAGTCGCCTCTTACGACATGACTTGAAAGAAAAGACAGTGACCCTATTCTTTTTACCCTGAATTAGACGATCAGGACTCGGTTGTCACACGGGCTGGGACTATACATAGAAGATAAGGTATACAATTTACAATGATTTTAATGTTAATTCAAGTTTTTTTAAAGAGGTAAATACGAAGTATATAATAAAGGTTACTGAATATAGCATATTAATATAAATAAATCTGAAATAAAAATAAAACAAAGAACATAGACAATTTTTAACGTGTCGGTCCTATTAGGACCTTTGTCAAGAAACAAAAAGTAATTAAGACAACACAACTATAAAAATACAACACTGCAAAGACTTGGACAATGGCTTCCCTACAAAAACTATTGCCAAAGTGGCCATTGGACATTTTGTCGCTGTTTTGAGATTAGGTGCAAAATTAGGTGCGGTCAAGTGCAGACAGAATTGGGTTTAGGAAAAATTACTGAGATTGAAAAGCAAAGTATCAAGAATGGGGAGAGGGGGGTAGGGGACGGAAATAAAAGGGAAAAGATAGAGAAAGAAATTATTACACGGGGGGAGGGGGGGACAGACTACAAATACATACAGAGAACATACGAATATGCAAGGAAGAATAGCATTAGATAGCACGTGGAATGGATTTATAGGAACATGTATACACATCAACATACACATACAAATATACATATATATATATTTATACATGTATATATATACCTATATATACACATACACATATACACACATACACAAATAAATATACTAGGAACACACACACAAGCATATATCTAACAAGATCAATACATAGATATAAGAAAGATACCCACACAAAATGCATAAGCATGTAAATATATCCCAACAAAAAATATGGATTCACACAAGAATAGGCACATAATGACACAAAATAAGCATCAACATAAATACTTATACATGCATCCACATAAAAATTTTCTCACATAATAACATATACATAAATTTAGGCATACATAGAAATATATATATGTACTCTATACACATTCTTGCACATGAAGATATTCGCATATATTAATATAACACAAGAATATGTACACATACAAATGTGTGTCCCTAAGTAACTGTATGGATACATGGAACCATGTAAAATAATATGCATATACATATATATATATATATATATATATATATATATATATATATATTATATATATATATATATATATATATATATATATATATATATATATATATATATATATATATATATCTGTGTGTGTGTGAGAGAGAGTGCGTGCGTGCGTGCGTGCGCGTGCGTGTGTGTGTGTGTGTGTAGTTACCAATCTGTAAAACAGTTACGTACATAAAAAGATTGCGGAAAGCAATTAAATAATAGGGTATAATCATAAACAATAGACATGTTGGAATACAACATAATCAACAGAAACAACAAAGATATATAACAGGTACACTGAAATCTAGCAAACATAAAGATAATTGGTGATGAGCGTGCACATAAAAAACAGTAACAAGGATAAATGGAATATAGGAGTAGAGGTTATAAAAGAGTGGTGGATAAATTAAACAAAACGACTATTAATGTTCATACCGTGTTGTTGTAAGACCTCCATAAGACAAATGAGTCGATATTCCAAACACTGACGTTGTCGGTCACCGTAATAGCAACGTAACAGACCAGTTACAGAAGCATCAGTGCTGCCATGATGTGAGGAGCTGTTGAAATGAATTACCACCGGGGAGTCACGATGATTCGTGATATCTCTTAAATGTTCAACGAATCTATCAGCCATACGTCTACCTGTTTCACCAATATACTTCATACCACAACGCTTACATATGATATAGTATATTAAATTACGGGACAAACATGAGAAAGAGTCTTGGATCTCGAAATTTGACTTAGGTAACTGAAGCATAGGAGTTAGAATAACAAAAGGGTATGTCAAACAATTACGGGGACAAGGAACAGTTCATAATTGACCTAGGGGTACAAAGGGAACGCATTGCTCTTGGCGGACGCAGGGTTAGCAGATAACAAGATCCCAAATGTACCTCCTCGCGGTGCACCCTGGTAACAGAAAACAGCAGCTCGAGCTGATTCTGGCCAAATAATTTGGGGATCGCGTCCGAGAATGTGGAGGAAGCAGATGGAAAGAGATTTGACTGCAAAAAGACAGGCAATATCTCCGACACCTCTGTGCCAACACATGCAGCAACACTGTAGTCACACAGTGAAGCTAGTAAGTCTGGTTGAAGCATTGGAGGGCGGCCAATGTAGTCATACGGCGCAGGCAGATTTCACAATAAAAATAAAAGCACAATGAGTACACTGAGAAAGATGCACAGCGCTAGAGGGCAGCGTCATGTGCAAAAAGCACGGAAAATGGTTCGATGAAATTGGAACTAAAGCATTGTTTGCTCGAGACAAGCTTCTAGTTACCAGTGATCCCAGCCTGGGCCCAACTCTACTG